>JBAMIG010000005.1:6281436-6296406 GCA_037177335.1 Kiunga ballochi
GTTCTTTTCCATGCACTCAATACTTGGTTGGGTCTCCTTTTGCATGAAGTACTGCATCAATGCGGCATGGCTTTTTCATAATATTCTAATTTCCTGAGATGTACCTGTATGAGTTGCCAACAAAATGAGTGCATCATATAGTACAGTGTGCTGGTTTTACCCTGTTTATAGATAAGTGGTCAGGGAATAATTTGCGTCAGTGCAACTTCAACTGCTTATCAAGTTATTCCTCATCTTCCTTTTGCATGCTTTTGTTAAATTTTGAGTAGACTTAACAACTGCATAGTTTTGAATGAGGGGTATGCAAATGCATCTCTTTCTTCCTTCAGAGGCCCATCTGTAGTGGGTCTTACTGGTTAAAGTGGGCTCATAATGATGAAAATTACTCACTAAATATTTGAGAATCAAGATCTCTTTTTTTTGTTTTTTTTTGTTTTGAGCAAAACTAATGTCCGATCATATGAGTTAAACTGTTGGGATTGTGATTGTTAAAGATTATAAAAAAACTTTACCTGTGTCTCAATACCGCACTGCACTGGAATGTCGTGGGTAAATCTCAATGTAAACACACTTAAACATAATGCACGACATAGTCTTTGTGCGCTGATTGAGACACAACTAATGTTTTGTTTTTAGGATTTGAATCTGTTTCTGCTGAGATATAAATTGAAAATCCTTTACTGAGGCATAATGTCATGGAAAAAAATCGATACATAGGCTCAAAGAAAACGTCATAACAGAAGGCTTTTTTTATGCATCAGTCAGAATTTGTATGAAATACTAATTCTATTCAGGCAATCCTTTAGAGAATGTACTTCCTGCCTCGGGATTTAAAGCTTTGTTGTTTAAATGCGCTCATATTTAGCCAGTTTAGCTCTCCTTTATGTGTCAGTAACCTGCCGTTAAACCTGTGAGATCAGTAAGCTGAGTTTGATGTGTGAAAGTGGAGGGAATATCATAGTCTTGTTGACAGCTGCAACCAAGGAAGACACATGAGCTGGTATATGATATACAGAAAAGAATTAGGGAGCTGAGGAAATGCATACAACAGAGATGAGTAAGGAAAATGTAACTAGCCGGTACTTAAAGATAAAAGCAGTTCATATAGGGAATAGAGAGACAGATGGGTGAGGGTGGAAGCTATGTCCATAAATGGCAGATGAAAGTAAAGATTATACATGGCAAAGCTTCCTGGCTGTTTTGGAACAGCAACACAAGTCTGTTTAGCAGTCTAGTTATTGTTGCAGCTGTTATACTGAACTGGACAAGCATGATGAGGAACCAAAGCTGTATGAAAAAAAGACTAATATTTTTCAGGAATTAGTCAAAAAGGCAGCTGCATGGCGGTGCAGTTAGTTAGCACTGTGGTCTAACAGCAAAAAGGAACGGTGACCTTTCTGTGTGGAGTTTGGAGTTCTCCACGTGTTGCTGTGGGTTCTCTCCTGGTATTTTGGCTTCCAGACATGCATGTTGGGTTAATAGATTATTTTAAATTCTCCATAGGAATGAATGTGAATGTATGTGGTTTTTCTGTCTTACTGTGTTGGCCCTGCAACTGACTGGTGACCTGTTCAGGCTGTACCCTGCC
This sequence comes from Kiunga ballochi, assembly GCA_037177335.1. NCBI lineage: Eukaryota > Metazoa > Chordata > Actinopteri > Atheriniformes > Pseudomugilidae > Kiunga > Kiunga ballochi. The sequence continues at coordinate 6,283,025 of JBAMIG010000005.1, forward strand.
TCTGGCTCGAAAAGCTGCTGGGAATAGAATAAGCAGTAAAAAAATGGATGGATGGATGGATATTCAAAAAAACATTTGGTTGGAAGACTGTAGCACCAAAAACTGACTTTGATATATTGATTGATACATAAAGTATTATTAAAACACAAAAGATTGGCACAATGTCGATACAGAGTATGAGCCTTAAAAACATGAATACATTTCAAACTGAAATGACTCCTGAGGTTGAGAACTTTTGGACAGTTTTCTTCCTTGTGATTTATATTTAGTCTTTGTTCAAATTAGTATTTACTTGGGCTAAATTTAGTGAAAAAAAAGATCTTTTGTTTAATATTATGTTATGTCAAGTTTTTCTTATTGGGTTCTCTCTCTCTCTTTCTCTCTCTCTCTATTTTAAATACATGACAGCCTTTAAAATGAGAAGTTGTGTCAGTCAGTATTTATTGTCCTATTTCTTTTCTATGGATCCAGCTGACGTCAAGCTCAAACACCCTCTGTTTTATTGAGGCTGCTCTAATTTTCTGCTAATATTTCTTAGCTAGTATATTCTCCATTTAGTACTTAACACAAAATGGATAAAGATCTTTCAGTTCTTGAACTGCATAATGGTAGATCTATTCTTTTTTATAACCAGGTCTCTGTTGAGTTTATGGAGAAGACTTGATCCCGGTCAGTGTAGATGACATCACACAGACACAAGGCTGATCCTGTGTGGGTATCAAAGCTGCTCTGGTGTTCCTCAGTCTGCACCTGCTGATGACTTAATACTACATTGCACTCATATGACATGCCATTTTTTAGGGGTGTCCGAATGTACTTTACTTACAATGCATTTTAAAAAGTAGTGAGTATCGATGGTCACTAGAGAGGTTAATATAGACCACAGTACATTGCGGGACAAAGATTATGATGATAAATGTAACGCAAACATTAAAAAAAGTTGGCTAAAAACTATGGACCATTCATTTTTATTCCAATTTAATTGCATTGACGCAAAAAAAATTAAATGTAACATTCGGAAATAAAATATTTTTACACAACTTTGGATCAGACTGGGAACAACGTCTTCAAGTGTGTTATGGTTGCCATAGTTACAGTGTAGTGTAGTAGTAAATGTAATAAATGAGGGATTAGGGCATAGGGGGCACTTTTGAACACAGCCCGTGTTTGAGATAAAGAATTACAATAAAATTACTTCCATAGGTTGTCCGGACCAACCATAATGATTAACTCAATGCTCAGCTAATCAAAAAGTGTGATGTCTTCCAGAGGCACAAGACCCTGAGCACATCTGGTACCTACAGCGGTTCGTCCTCATTTTGCTCGGGCAGATAAAAGATGATTATCTTAACCCAAATTTCACCATATTGCAAATTTTACAACTATTTGCAGTTTTAAAAATTCAAAATGCAATTAAATAAGTTTAGTCAAACTCAACAATTCTTTCGTTGCACTATGATCCCTGTCAGCTTTGCAGAGCTGCTTTTTTCAGCTGTCCGGCAGCACTCCTTTTTTTTTTAAACTATAAAACTCTAGTTACAATCACTGCATGAGTTCAATACTTTGTACCAAATATGAATTAATAGTATTCCGAAAAAAAGAAACACCAACTAAACAAATAGTTTTTTTTTTACAGTAGCTTAACTCGGTGACTTGGCGTGACTTCAGATATGCAGTTAAAGTTTGCATGTCTGACCTTTCCTTTTCTATTACAACTGTCTGTATTTGGTGCCTTGTATGAAAGTAAATGGAGAAATGCCAGAAGTATTACGATATTTTTTTATTTTCCAAACTACATTTTGACATCTCAGGGATAACGAACTTTGAGGGCAGGGATTTTAAACTATGGTCCTTTAAGACCACCGTCGTACCTTAAGCCTTAGCTGCTTCACTTCTCCAACTTGCTTGATTTGAATTAAATAGATCCCACAGCTTGATGTCATCCTTTGTATAATCACCTATAAATTTGGGTTAGAAATGTTAAAGAATAGAAAACAAAGGAAAATGGCAGCACAATTGACCAGATTTTGAAATCCCCGACCCAGTAGGTGTTTCTAAAAATAGAGGTGATGCAACACTAAGATAACCATGTCCCTATGATGTGTATGTAGAAACATGCTGGTAGGATCACATTACAGATGACCATGTATTTTAATAGATTTAATTATTCTTCATTACGTTAGAAATATAAAACATTTACATGTAATTTATAGTGAATTCCCTAGTCACAATCCTGTAACATAACAGTTGACTGTTACCTACATAAAATGTCTTTTTTCAGACAATAGACTCATTTAAAATGTTTTTAAAATGCCAGTTTGGATTTTCCCCTGACAACTGAGTGTTTTAATGACATTATTGAATTACTTTGACCGGAAGTACAATTTATGCCACACCGTACATCCCTTTCTTGCTGTTAAATGGGACTTTAGTATCTTACGGGTCCCTTGTTGACATTTTCACTTGACAGGATATTCTTTTAAAGTACTGTCTAACTTTAACATGGAACAGGGTTAGGAATCTCTCACCCGTTCAACAACACATTAAGGGCAACCTCTATATCTGCCGCATGGTTAATGGAACCAACCCCATTTGTTCTCACTTGGTAGATGAATACCAGTAGTCCCAGTGGAAAAGGTTTATCCTTCTTAAGTAACTGCTGTAGTTTATGCATATCAGTCTGTCAACAGATGCATGCTTGTGGAAATTAGGTCAGTAAACTGCATCAGACCTATGCAAGAAGCCAAACAAAACGGGGTCATGGAAAAGAGATAGCTCTCAGTTGGCCTGCAGAGGTTTTTAGCATGGCACAATATATGCTTTGTTATGACATTTAGCTTCATCTTAACACTAACAGAGTGACTCACCAGAATTAATAGGCAATATGAGCTCTTGCTATGTGTTTGACATTGTGGAACCTGCTTAAATAACAGAACCTATAATGGAGTAATAATATTTTGTCACAGCAGTCAGACTCGTGCAGCAAACCTGGATTGATGTGAGCTGGTCTGAACATTTCAAAGCTTTAAATAATGCTTTATATCTGCAACAATAGGTACATAATCCATACATTAGGGTTATAAAAACATCTGATTGGTTAAATATTGTGAACAAGAAAATATGTTCTTTTTACCATTAACAGTCAGATGATCGATTTACTTTTCTGTAAATTAGACATTAGCCCACCACATAATGGAACACTTTCTTGTAGTTTTTAAGTCTGTTACTGGCAATCCACTTCCTCTGATGAATTTCAAACATGATGGCCTCTCAGTAATTAGTGTTAATGATAATTTGTACTGGGTGGTGGCTGTAATATGACCATTCACATTGCTGCAACTAAGTTGTTTTATTTTTCTCATCATGAAGTTAGTCATTCAGTAAATAGCTTTTTTTTTCCATGAGAGCCTACTTCCCTAAGTTTTTTAAAGGTTCAGAGGATGCTTGTGTGAGTGGCTGCAGAATAAGTGAATTGAAAGTTTGTTGAAGCAAAGAGTGTATAAGTGCAGCATATTTCGATTCTGCCACAGAAAGCTACATCTCAACTTAGGGTTGCAGTTTTCAGTACCCACAGGAAATAAACACAGTAAGCAGCTGCCCAGCTCAAAGACATAAAAGATGTCTTTTAACTGAAAGAATAAATTAGAAAATGTCTGAGCCATATCACCATCATCATGAAAACTGCCTGCCAATAAATCTGCGGCTTTATCCAACTACCATAAATTATGTAATGATATAACCACAGTCTTGTAATTAAATGTCAAATAATCTTCTTGTATTATCCACTAGTTTAGAGATGTCACTATTCTTAACAATTGTGCAGCAGCTTGGCCAAAGTAGGTGTGTAAGTAATGCATAAATACTCTCTTCCAGCTTAATCGTTTTAGGGAATATTGTGATTGATCTTCTCTTTTTTTGATGATTTATAGTTTTGCCTCATGGTGTAGTAGTGAATGTTTATGGTGTTTTACACCCGCCTATGGACACATCCCTAAAAATAGCCACCAATGGATATCAGTGAACATCTGGCAGAGTAAAGCTTGAGGACATCGTGTTAACGTCTTGTCATGTAATCTGTGTATATTCTGCACAAACTTTCCCCTTCACTTAAGCTTTAAAAGCTCTGATTTATTTGGTGTTTTAACTCTATAAGGCATATGTGACCTATTTAATACATATCATTATGAATGACTGCAGTAAACAATCTGATACTTATCTTCTGCCCCCAAATAGATACCATGATAACACTTTTTAACATCACACAAAAAAAAAAAACTTAATTGTTGATTAGTTTAACTGGAAATGTTAGCTTTTTGTTTTTTAAGGAGAGAAATAAAGACTTCATAATCAAATTTTACTACCATATTTATAGGTTAGAAATTAAAGGGTTGAATTACAACCCACCTAAATCTCTTACAGCATAACTCGGGTATTGTTTGGGGCCACGTAGGTCTGAAAACTAAGATTTTCAGGCTCCTTTGCTTTCCTCGTTCAGTGTGCTCTCTCTGCCGGAAAACTTTAACATTGCTTTTTTAGTTTTCTTTGTTGTATTGGTGAACACCTATCTGTGGTTTTTTATCAATGCTACCTCTTCTCCAAGGGTATTTCCATCAGTTTGCAGTGAAATGTGGTATAATGTGCTTCAAGGTCATCGCATGGATTTGTGTCATGATTTAAATTTGTATTGTCAGCTGTGCAAGATGAACCCAGTAAAGGGAGATTTTCCCTTTTCCACTTGACAACTGGACTGAAGTAGGCCTATTCTCTTCAAAGGTTATAGGTAAACAATATAGAGTGTTTTTAAGTAACTGTAACATATTAAATAAATTCACCTTTCAGACGAATAGCCTGGAAGAAAAAAAAAAAAAAACGCTTTATTCCAAGTATTTTCTTTATTAAAAAAGTCAATACACATTTTCTTACTTTTGACCTCAGTGAATTTGAAATAGTACTAATATACCTACAACCTTTTATCTGATTACCCTGGACCTGCCATTTCTGCTGCTTCATCAGGTTTGTTTGGTGTGTGCGTGTGTACACATGTCCAGGTTTGCTTGCATGATTGTATCTGTATCACGAATCAGCCTTACCCATTCATAATAACTTATCTCATTGTTAACCCACCTGATATCCCCACTGATATCCCCAGCTTGTGTGTTGATCCAGGAGTGTGTTCAGATTAATGCACCACATTTAATGTTCACTAAGGGTAACAGTGTTGCAATGCTGAGAAAAGTAATTATTTGATCATCCTGTTAAAAATATATGAAATAATAATGCTGTTAGTAAAACTGTTGTTGTTATTGTTGTTACTCGCAGCACTTGTCCTTTTTGCTTTACTATTGCTAACCCCTAACATGTCAATTGCAATTAGATGATGGAAAAATTAGGGAGTTATAGCTCCAACCAAAACCATATTAAATCGTTCCACATGCCAGGTGTTGCACATTGACTTTAGATGTGTACCTCATTAATAGGAACCATAAACTAAATGCTGAATTTAGGTAAAGAGACAGGAAATAAAAAAAACCAGTCACTGTTACTGTATTTTAGTAGTTTGACCAAACTATATCACAGACAAAATTAATAAGTTCATCTGCGAGGTAAACACCTGTGAAAACACCTGATCTACAGGTAGATCCAATACCAAGGCAGGATTTTGACTTTCTGGCACTTAGATTATACACCTCTTAAAAGGACACATGTTGAGCAATATGATTTTAATCAGTTAAATTATTAAAGTAATCAATTATTTCCACTTTCAATAACTTTCTTATTATTTCCAGACAAGTTTGTACAGTGTCGATTTTTGCAGAGATTATATAAGTCCAGGGACACTTTCACACAAAGGTAGTTTCATCAAAAGCTCAAACTAAAGTGAGCTTTGTTTCAGATCTTCAAAGTAATGCAGATTTTTCCCTACAGGGTCTTTTTTGTGGTGGCAAAAAATCATCATCCTACAAAAGGAGCATTGGGAGAAAATGACCTCTAGCAGGTAACATAGTAGAAGATTGCTTTAAAAGATTTGGATGGTTGATAAAAGGAGCAACCATAAGCCACAAACCAAATTCTAAATGTTTCTGAATCACTTTATAAGTTGTGTAAAATCAACTATGACATACATAACAAGTAAACTTTTTTATGTTTTAAAATATATCTGAACCTCAAATCATAAGATGTCAATTTTATGGAAAATCAGATTTAACACATTTTCTCTTTTCTTTGCTAATTTAACTGTAGCTTGTTTTGTAGTACTGACAAACTAAAACATATCACTGTGGTTCACTATATTAAAGGTCCAGTTGCTAATTTAGCCTACCTCTCTTTAGCATTCAACATTGTTTCTGTAAATGGCCATAGCAATTCCATTCAGAAAGAGTAGAGCGCAGTCTGTCTGCATAAGCTCTTTTGAGTAATTCTACAACCGATGCTCTTTTTTCTTTTTCTTTATTTTATTTTTCTGTAGCTGCAGTCTCCCCATGGCTCAGAATGATAGTGAGTCTTTATGGCTTATAACTCTGAATCCTGGGTAAGGAAAATAAATAAATAAAATTCAGCTGCACTTCAGTAAACCAGTCCACTGCTTTGGTTTTATTTATTTTTTGTCCTCTCCATCAGAGCTCAGGGCTACCTCTCCCAGCATTATTAGTGAGCCACGTAAGGTGGCCTTGGTGAATTTGCTCCAGCGCACCATAGCTTTCATCAATGTTGTAGTGTTTCTGGATTAATGTTTACACCCTATCAAATGCTCATCTATCCTACATAATTCAGTTATTTAGGGCTTTATAATATATTTTTTTAATAATCAAAACAGAAAAAATTTTTGGAAGAGCACTATCGTTTGTGAAAGGTGGTATTTTTTTAGCCCCCTTTTGTAAAGATTAGGATCTGAATTTGCACCAAACTTTAATGGGTTATTTCTTTTTGTATGCTGCATACTCTCTTTAGGTCATGAAATATGGTTCGATAGCTATTGTGTTATCTTGTTGACAAACCAATAAACACCCCCGAATATACATCTCCCATTGTTCTGTGGGGGCAGAAGAACAGTATTTTTCCCAACTGTACTGATAATATAAAGTCCAAGCATGTATTTTTGTATTTTTTTTCTGTCTTTCATCAGCATAACAAGCCCTCTATTGACTCTTTTTAGCCTCACAATTCCAGCTCTGGAGAGTTTAAGGGAGACAGATTGTCTTCCAATCAGATACTTACATAATGATCTCCAAAACGATTACCGTATACAACTGTGAATTCATTTGAAATGTATTAAAATGAGCACATTTAATTCTTAAGAGACATATTTCCTTTTCCTTTGAAAAGAAAAGAAGCTTGAGTTGCAGCTCATTCAATAAGCAGACTCGTCCATAAGCAGATTTCTTGGCTGGCATAGTAAAATCAATGCCCTAGAAAAATGTTTGATTTTATTCAAAACCAGGATTTGCGACTAATTCCACACCATCAAAACATCTGTAGCCTTTCTGGTCTGTAAATGAAAATAAAGAGATTAGACATGTCCTCATGTATGTTATATTTTTAGTATTGGACAAACTACAGGCACTTAGTTATAATATAAAGTAATTTAGAAAGAGAGGATTTGGGATATAAGTAGAACCAGAAGGAACATTTACAGTTGAGTGTTTTTATTATTTTCATCCCTACAAGATCTAAAAATAGACTAATTAAGATGTATGCTCAATAAAACAACCTTAACAAGATCCTGCTGGAGTCAAGATAATTTATTGTGATGTTTTTGTTGTCAAAGGGAGTGGTTTAGATGCAACATCACCTTCACACTTACCACTAGACCAACCTCATTTCAAATGGAAGCAGCAGTGCAGACGCTGTAATTTATATATCTGCATTTTCCTGGTGACACATCTCTTGGCCTGTTTTCTCATTTGTTTATCTTCATTCATAATGTCTGCATTTTCAGTGTGCTACCATATAAAAAGACCTGGCTGGCCAGGGGAACAGGAAAAATGATGGCTGATACTTTCCAGATCATTGGTGAAAATGAATGCTGACCTCTCACTCAGTCAAACTGATTGATGAGGTGGTGTGAGAGAAGATGAAGTTTATTATTGTTCTTTGGTTTGATGTGTTCATTTCTCAGATATAGTGATTTCCTTCTTTTCTTTAGTCTCTCTCTCTGTGTCACTCTCTCTCTCTTTCGCTCTTTTCTTACCCTTTTTGGTATCAGATATATTACTGCAGTTAAAGAGATCTTAAAAAATAAAGTGTTATCAGTTGCTAAAGATAAAGAAGAATTGTGATTCTGAGAGCTGAAATTACTCCTCACAGTACTTGGTATTGCATCAGCTGGTGTTAGTTTCTGCATAATGTAGGAGTTGCAGTCATCTGGGGTTTTCTTTGACTCTTAGATGGAAAGTGAGAAGAGACATATAACAGATGGAAGCCCCATGGTTTTGTGATCCAGTTACATTTATCTTTGCTGCTATGGTCAAGCTTCTTTCAGCTGTTATTCAAACACACATTCAGCTGCATGTCTTACATATTTGATTGCAGTTCCCTGCAGCTTTGCAGATTGTTTAGGTTAAGGGTGTGACTCAGTGCACATCCAAATACACATCTACTAAATTAGTGTTAATGCAATCTGGACCCGATTGACTCGCATTATGGTCCTAATTTAAACATTTTACTATTGGCAGCTAGAGTTCTTGCTGCTGCTGAGATGCCATAAGATGAAATGATTTAATAAGTACAGCTTTTTGACTTGGTGAAATATTTAAGTATTATGAGCAACAAAAGTGATGGGTGTAGTCAGGTCACTTGCAACCATAATTGCAGCAGGGATCTGATGCATTAATATTTTTTCCCTGTCATAAGATGTACTGCAGTTTGCTGTTAGTTCTAAAATAAGCATTGGTCAGTGTGGTTCAAAAACAGATGTGAAAACTTGCTGTTTCACTGGTGCCTTAAATTCTCACTGCAGGTGAAGGTGGGGCATCTTTGCCAAACTGTGTTGTAGATATTAAAGTTTTGAAATGTCATTCTGTGACTTTTTACCTCATATTGTCACAAATACAACAAAGTATTAGTACAGATATTGTCATGTCTATATCTATCCATCCATCCATATCTATCCTATCTAATCTATTTAATCTATCTCGATAGAAAGAGTGAAAGAAAGAAAAAGATAGCTGGGCTGACCCGAATCAGGCGCGTTTTCAATGTCACAACAGACATGACAGCTTGAAGGATTGGTTCAAATGCCCAAAAATCATTAACAAAATAAGAATTTTTACAGCACATTTTGTTCTTTTATGTTTTTAGAGTGTATTGGGAGGGTGCCAAGTTCACAATGCATATAACAAAAATATTTAACAAAAAATTCTCAGCAGTTAATCAAAATCAAGCTTGCAGTATGAAAGTAGCTTTTGTCAGCAGGCATTAATATAAGACCTAATGTCCCCTGCAAAAGAGCTTGAAGTCAAATTTGCTATTTTCAAGCCAATCAGGATGCTAGCAGGCGGAAACAAAGCGCTTATCCTGCTGCTGAATCTCACTCGGTTTTGGAGGAAAGAGTTTCTTACAATACATGAGTTTTTAAGTCAGTTCTCTTTTCAGCTTTTCTGTATTTGAACTGACATGGAGGACAAAGCATGTCACCAGTATCAGTATCTTTTTCAAGCGTCTTCGTCTCCCCGAATAGCCTGGTCAGATACCTGAGTGTAGATAAAACATCAACAGTGAGTCTGAGGAGTAATGACGGAGATAGACAGCACCATGCTCCCACCAGGAAAAGGGAGATGGCATTTCTGGTTTCAGGTGCTGTTCTAAGAATCCCATCAACAGAGGTCTAATGAATGGAGATTACGCTGGTTTTCCATAATCACCTTTTCATAACAAACTTGATTTCTAGGAATGATATAGAATACCAAAGAAGATGGAGCGCAGTGGGAATCCTAATACGGTTTTGGAAAAGGCACCATTTTAAAGCTGCCATGTGTTTTTAATGATGATCCATCATTCTGTAAAGCAGAATACACACAGAGTGGGCTGTGTCGAGCATACAAAGCAGCAAAATGGATTTAATGTAAATAGGCATCCAAAACGCTTTTCACGACTGCCCTGAGGGAGCAGTTGTGTTAACATTTGCACACCAATGTCATAAGCAATTCATTAATGCCTTTAGATATCGACCCAGCTCTTATCTGTTCTTAACACCCTGCATTGCCACTGCTTCTCTCATTTAATTTCAGAAAAAAAGTATACAATGCACAGACATCACATTCATTGTTTGGATAAGATTTCATTCCTTTTTTCCAACTTTGTAATAATTAAATTAATTGTTTATTTTTCCACTTTGACATTTGATTGAATAATCAGAATCATTGTTACTGGCTTAAAAACAACAATGAAGTGTTGCACGTCAATACATCACAGTTTAATTACTTATGCATTGTATTAATATAGAAAATTTAAATAATTAATAAACCCGAAAGAAACCAGTTCTCTGATTTAGTAAGGATTTTTCAGGGTCAGTAGAAAAAAATGATAAAATAATACACAATAATGACTTTCATGAGCTTTTAACCTTCCATTAATGTTAATTGTACCTTAAAACAATCCTCAAAGTTGATTTTTTTCATCCATGTTTTGTAGCTTCATTCCTTTGATGAAAAGGTAAACCTCTTCGCTCCAACGCATCATGGTGGAGACTCCCCTGTCCCTTACCTTAAAAAACATTAGCACTCCACCTCCCCCACTTCACAGAAGGGAGGGTAGGCGGGCTTTGTTTGAGATGACGTCATGGATTGGGTGGGGATATATGGAGGCCGCTCTGACTGCTCAGTGCAGGTGAGGCGGATGAGTGAGAGGAGCTGGTAACAAGCCATAGTGAGCCGTTCCCAGTTCCCTGTAAGAAATGTCATGCAAGAAATGAGTGTTGTGATAAAACTATAGTGTGGTGCATGTTGAAAAATCAGGACGCACTGTGAAACGGCAAATATAGCATTATATGAGACCTTTAAACCATAATTATGATTATTTGTTGTTTTTTTTAACCTTTTGTGGGTTATGCTCTGAGAATCAAACAGTTTATTATTGAAATGCAGCATTAATGTTGTGTTTTATCCAACAAGTTGTCTTCACTGGGCTTATAGAATTCCTCTTTGTACTTGGATCCTGAAAGACATTGACCAACCCAGCAATGGCAAAATAACTACTAAATCAGCAGCTCTGCTATTTACAGCTTTTATTTGCTTAATCTCTATGTGAAGGTGACAATGGCAACTTCGGGGATTCTCCTTCTGTTTTGGTCACAGCTCATTGCCAGTATTTACATTTTTTAGGCTAAATTTTGTTTGTATCATTATAGCTTAGACTGTTACGATTCTACTGTAGGCCCGTTGATACTTTTTGACATTTTATATGCAAACGTTTATCCAATTCTTCAGGAAAACATCAGACAGGATTCTAGATGGTTCAGATAAACAATGTTTATCTGACAGGAATGAGAAAGCTGCTGTCAACTCACCCTTTCCAGTACAATAAATATTTTTTAGGAACCTGTTTTATTTATATTATTAGATGCAGCAATACATTGATGGAAATGTTCTACAAATATGCTGTTTCCAGCCTCTTACAGTGGAAATACTGTAAGTTCAAAGATTGCTGCTTCATTACTTACTACAACATTTCTAATATTTTTATTTTTGTAATGGCTGTCTGTTATTTTGCTGTGTGGATGTTCAACTTTCGTCCCATTAAATGCCTGGCAATGATCTCTTTTATTACCACTTCATTTTTTAAGCTTATTTATGTTCTGTGGGCACATCTGGGTGCAGAGCCCATCCTTAACCATTCTCCTGGGTACTGGATGCATCACCTGGAGTCTACTGTACAGCTACTTTTTCCAGTTATATTTTCACTTACTATTAAAATAGACTGGAGTAGAAGTGTTTATTCAGGCAGCCTCCTAGAATTTACTGTGACATAAGACAGTAAACAGATGTGATAATAGTCTACTTCCACATCTCTGTGCATTCAGCACAATCCCAAGTGTTGTAGCATACAAAGTTTTATTTTTAGTTTATTTGTGATATGTCTTTTTAATTGTATTATAAGCAATATCACCAACTCCTATTTGCTTATTTATTTTCAATAACATAAGTGTGATGGGAATATTTAGGCTAGCATTTGTTCTGAATCCCATATGTAATCTGTAAAAGCTATAGCTGTGGAACAAAAGGTGGTGAACATTTAACAGGAGGGCTATTCCTGTTGAAAAATATATAAGTATGGTTTAGTTATTGTTTAGTTTACTTTTTAGTCCCTTTTACAGACTTTCATACTGTGCTTATGGCATATTGGCATTAAGGTTGTTTACTAAAACTTAGCTTTGGTGTGGTGCAAGTGTAAATGCTTCACATCCAGCTCATCTCACAGCAAGCTGGTGTTGAGAGATAAGTTTAGGTGCTGGGAGACAGTAGACTTGATGCCTGTCCAATAGCAGCTTGCAGCAGAGTTTGATAAGTCTAACTATAATGCAATTTTCCTAATTTATTTTTCTGTCTATATTATTTTCTCCTATACATCTATCAGTGGTACAGCTATATTATTGTGTCACAACCAAGCAGCAACCTCAATTGGGTAAAAGAAAAGCAAATATTTATGTTCTAGAAATTGCAGTTTCTCCCTTTATCTGCTAGGGGCTAAAAAACATGTTTTTTTGGTTTCAATACCTTCATAACAACTGTGGTTAGGGTACTGGGGATGGAAGAGAGGACTGTTTTTCTAACTCATCTGTTGACTTTGCTCTGTTCTAATTAAACAATGTTCCCGAGACAATAGAAGAAAAAGGTAAATCAATCACACTCAGTGATACCACATGCTGGGTACTTCACCCAAATGTCTTTCAGGATGTCCATCAACACTTACATGGGCAGTATCTCCTTTTTTTACTAACAATTCACAATAGAAATATGTGACTTTGTGTTGGATGACTAGCAGCTTTCTGCATTATTTTGGGGTATCAAGCTGCTGCCATACAGCAGGGGGAACAGCTCCAGTTGTAAATATGGCTTTCATTGCTGGGCACCTGCAATCAGTGTTTTTTGGATGGATCAATAAATCTGTCAGATTCCTCCCAAGTGGAGCCTATATCATGTTACTCCAGTCACTGCTGCAGGGTGTAACGTGACAAACCCTGTGTTGCATTGAAGTATTGAAAGAAATAAATGTTTCTTTGGGATTTTATATTCCAGACAGAAAGGGCAATATTAACAGGGACAGCTGGCCCATAGTGGGCGTGAAAAGCCACATGAAAAAAAGAGAGAAAAAAAAAGTTTATTTTGCCGGTCTGAGTCTTAATATTATTGTCCAATCAGCAGCCTGAATATCACTGTGACTTTCAA
>JBAMIG010000005.1:6315065-6328889 GCA_037177335.1 Kiunga ballochi
AAACTAAACGGATTACATTTTTGAAAGCAATGACGAGGAAAGAACTGATGTATGACTCTGAGCAACTGAGCATCCTCTGTGGCTGCAAGGTGTCATTTACAATTGTTTCTACAGTCTCCTACATTTTCCATGCACCACTGAAACCATGGCAGATTCAATTTAAATGCAAAGCAATGGAGGAAGAGGCAGTCTTGTTTCTTGTTGACAGTATCCCAACCCCTGCAATCCACAATCTTTAGCCAGTAAAGCAAATATCTATTCCTATATATACAGTGCACCAAAGATCACAGTGACCAGTCTATTGCTTCTGTCCAGCTGCCCGATACATTGGATTTCTACTTAATGAGGATGGATCACCCTTTTGTTCTTGTTCCTCTTTTCCCCCCAATCTATTTCTCTTCTGATATCTTCTGTGATTAAACAGTGAGCCCAAAGGAAATCTTCATTTTCCTCCTTAATTCTGCTGTAATTGTTTCAGCTTACCGCATAAGAACAATCATCAATTATTTTTAGTATCAATAATTGATATTTATTGTGCATAGAGAGGATTCTATTTGTTCAACCGTAACTACAATAATTTGTGTTTATAATAGAGAAGAGCAACGTACCACTTTAGGCAATCCATGCTTTTAAATAAATTTACTTGCTGGAGTGTTTGGAGATGCAGGCTTCAGACCTATTTCTGACATCACTACATATCAGTGCCATTTTTCAAGAAGCTAAAGCATTGGTGTATCTGGACATTCCAACAGGAAAATAATCCCAAGGGGGCAATTTACCAGTAGGGGATCCCCAATCTTCCACCCCATCCTTTGGTTCTTTTCATTATCTTCTTGTTATTTTTCTTTGCCCTCAATTGGGACAACATGTACTCCCTGTCCAAGCTATTTTTATCAGAGGTCTTTCGTGTGCAACTTTTTTGTCTCCCTGCATGGCAGATGACATTGAGTGCAAGATGAATGACAACCGCATAATCTCTGCTGCATTTAATTCATCAAACTGGCCCTCTAATGAAGATGAGCGGATCCTCCACAGCAATGACAAACGTCTCACCAACCACAAATTTTTTGCAGTTCAGGCCACACCCATATGTTTATTGCAAACTGCTGCTAGTTTGTACATTTTGCCAGTAAATCTGATTTGCAGTGGGGGTCGAGTCATTTTGACTGGGAATGGAAGTCTCAGAGAGTTGAATTTAAAGGCGGGTTTGAAACCAAAACACCCATAATGCAGCTTATAATGCCACAACTAAAACGATGAAACAGCAAGACTTATTGAAAGACAACAAACAGAAGCTACTTTGGAAAGATGTGCAGTTGCAAATGTCCCATTTAGTCAATGGAACTTTTTTTTTCTCCTGTTGTGTACAGTTTTAATCTGTTGTACACGGTGCAAGCACTCTTCGTTTGTAGAGGGAAAAAAAGTGTAATCTGAGCTTTGTTAGAGTAAATAGAGCGGAGGCACTGGAGCGGAGATGGAAAAACCAAAGAAAAAAATAGAGATGCAAACAAAGCAATATTTGCTTGCTGTATTTCCACTCTTGCACTGTGAAATGTGTCATTTAATATTGTGCTTTGAGCAAGAGAGTTGCTTTCATGAGTGTCCATTTTAACCTAGAAATCCCCAGTGCCTTGGCTAACAGGGATAAAGACATTTCACAATGGTTTTTGCAATCATTATTATTTTTCTTCTAATGCTACAAAATCAATTTTTATTATCAGAACTGGTTTCACCACGACGTGATGTAAAAATGCTCATTGTTATCCAAGATTATAAAGCAGATTTAGATTCACTAGACGGATAAACTACCAAATAAACTACAGAATGAAATACTGTGAATGTTAGGAAGGTTTCATAAGGTGGGAGCTGTTCCTGAAAGTTCAATCTAGAAAAAACCAAAAGCATAAATAAATGAACATTATAGCCATTTCAAAGTGAGTTATAATTTCCTTGATCTACTTTTGTAGGTACACTGAATATAAACTCAAAGTCCTTGCTTCTATGATCATAAACTAGATGAAATAATTTTGGACTTTTTACATCTACAAACATGCATTTTCTTAAACAGCGTGGTGAGAAAATACCAACATTTTTACCCCGCTTGAAAACTTTTAATAATATTACCTTATTGATAAGTAATAATCCTTTAACGCATCTAATCTGTCAGCCAGTAAGTTGCTTTTTGATACAAATTTGCTTCATATATTCATTTGGGAGAAACAAATGGATGAGCTTGATGTGTTAAATGATAATAAATGATGTAAAGGTTTGTGATGAATTGGTTAAGAACCCTAATCGCAGCTAAAATTCAAATGCACATTATTTTGGCTTTGAATGAATGAGATTCTTAATTAGATCTTTAGTAAAAGAACAAAATGTGTTCCACTCTGAGGTAAATTAAATAAACATTTTAAGTTGGCTATCCAGCAAAATAGTTAGAATTTTTTTACCCAATCCAAGTGTTTTCCTCATTATCTTGTTTGAGATTACATGTCTCAGGGAGATATATTATCAGATAATCCTGCCTGTAGCAGCTTTATAACAACTCACCACATTGAATTATTGTACACATTCATGCACATTTACAGAGTAAGTCTTTAGAGTTGCTATAATGAAAGCTAGTAGGTTAATGAACTTCTGAACAACTTAATTGTGTAAAATCACGTTTGGTCAAATTAGCATACTTTCCAATTTTTACTTCTCCCACTATTGACTAGTCTTAATGAATTTTTATGGGCGTCCTTTAACTTTTTATTAGCTTTCTGATTTAGTGTCTGACAGTTCACTTAGGATCTCTGATGGGCTATGACTTCAAACATAAAGGGCAAATATTAAGAGGCAGTTTTCTCTCTGGCTGCAGCTGAAATGCTGGAGTACTCCACAATGTGCTGATGGAAAGTGCCATTAAAGACATGGCCCTCTTGAGGGAGGCTGATACTGTCTGTCATGCAGAGGGGTGGTGGTGTGGGATTTCAGCATGGTGAAGGAGGAGGCTTGATTTCTCTGCCATGTTTCACACTGTTATTGTGTGTGTAATCGGACGCTTGTGGGTTTTGATTAGGTGCTGCAGAAAGATTGGATGCCAGAAACCGACTGTTCTTAAATCTCTCAACTGATTTTATACATCACAACATGCACTAGGTTTGACTAGATTAAAAACTCAGCAGGGCATTAAATTACTTCCACTGGCAGAAGAGATTAGCCAGAGTTTTGTTTCTTCTTTTATTGTTGGTGGCTTTAATGTAATTTTCTGATTTTGAAAGGAACACGCTGGTCCTGTCCAACAGTTTTATGTTGTTCTTTTAAGACAAGAGGAGTCTGTTCTATCCAATGAACTTTAAAGTAAACATTTGTCCTGACCAGCCTCTACTCTGCCTGAGCCCTTTTAGACATACTTCCTTGTAGTTTCTTTCAGATGGTTCTTAAGGCTTCTTGAAGGACTATCTAAACCTCTTCCTTGAATATTGGTTTTTACGTTATGTTTTCTCAGTCAAGATCAATTTCTGTAATTATGAGCATCAGGCTCCAGGGTAGGAATTGTTGACCTATTGCTTTAACTAAATAAAGGATTGGTAAAGTCTTTTTGTAACTTTTGGTTCCTCTCAATCTTTTTATTCCCGTTTCTCTAATGGCTTCATGTCCGCTACGATGCCATAGGGACCTTTTTCTGATGAAGCTTCATTAAACAGTAGATGGATCAACTGAAGGGACAAATCAATCTCTGAGATCCTGTATC
This sequence comes from Kiunga ballochi, assembly GCA_037177335.1. Classification (NCBI taxonomy): domain Eukaryota; kingdom Metazoa; phylum Chordata; class Actinopteri; order Atheriniformes; family Pseudomugilidae; genus Kiunga; species Kiunga ballochi. The sequence goes on from JBAMIG010000005.1 coordinate 6,318,802, forward strand.
GGTGTGATCCTTTTTCATCATTACACAGAACTTCATTTTTAGATCTCTTCAGCAGCTGCAGATTTTTGTAACCTGCTACTTCTTTGCTTCTCCAGCAGTTCCTTTTTTAAAAAGAATGAAAATAAGGTAAAACATGCAAATATATAGCAGCTGATGACTTTTTGGAAATCAATTAATTGGTGAGAAGTAGTTTATCAAACGTTTTTATCTACAGCAGCAGGTACAATTTGAACAAATCATGTGTCTTTGCAACCTGCTGCAGATTACAGTGTATTTTTTATCTTGCTGTGCATGCTGACTGGTGTCAACACAACACTGGATCGACTTATCTTTTGATTACTTTTTGAACGCTGGCAAGCCAAGATTTAATAGATTTAAAATAAAAAAAGCACACAGATTGAAATTGAGAGAACAAATTCTCAAATATTTAAAGAGATTTGAGAAAGTTTGTAAAAATCTTTTGTGCTAAATTTCGACTTGTATCTGGAAAACATTCTGAGTTGGACAGCAATAGATCTGATATTTTTGTTCTGTTAAATTGATCTTTCCCTCTAAAGCTTTTTATCATCTATCTTGTGAAGTCTGTGTCTTTGCAGTATCAGCTGTTAGTTTGCTGAAGTCATGGCACCAAGTTAAATAATGGTTCCTCCAGGTTCATGTTTAATGGAGGACCCCATTATACATGAAAAATGGCTCTTGTTGTGTAATGGCTGGATTAATCCACTCCCTAGAGTGGCCACAGACAAAATAACTCTGAGGAGGAATATAGCAGCGCAATGATTTCTCAACTGAAGATGCTGCATGATATTTTATGATTAGGTTTTCTGAAGATGTGTATCTGTCACACTGAAGAAACATTGGCAGAGTGTACTTTTTTGTATTGGAGAAAATACCAATAGGATGTGAAAAATTCCATTAATTCTATAATAAATGGACTTGTATTTACTCGATGTTATATGCAAGGATAGTATTGGCATCTAGGGGCATTTATTTAGACAAGTCAATGTGGATAATCCTGTGTGGGCCATGAAGATTAAACGACACCGCGTGAGGAAATTTATTGATATTTGTTCTCTGGGTTTCAAATGGATGTAAAATATTTAGTCAAAGTACATATTTTCATGCAGTTGTAATTAATGTACTATATCCCTCACTTTAAGAGAGATTGAGAGGTTTATGGAAATACTAGCTGATGAGCGTCAGTGTAATTTTAAAAGTATTAAACACGTTCAAATTAAAAAGCATTGAATTGATTTGAAGCAATATGAAAATGAATATTATCCATGTGAAAAATGTTAACGCTTGCATGACACATGTTGGAAGAAGTAGGGACACAAAAACAATGCTTAAAAATCTCTTTAGTTAAACATAAGATTATGGTTTGGATCTGTTTTAGCTGCATCATGTTAGGCTGGCTTTTTATGTTTATTTACAGTAAAGGTGAAGAAATAATGTCAAAACATCTATCTGTAAAGTTATTCTCTACAGAAAGTATCTTGAAATATGTCTATGACCAGAAAGGATATATTCCTCCGACATATATAGCCATTTCTCCATGGTTTACACAGTTTTGAAGACCAATGTAAATTTATTGCACAGTTAAAATGACTTGTATAATAATATCTATTCATTCATTCATTCATTCATAAGCCATACAGAGATAAGCTAGGCCTAGAGCAGGGGTGTCAAACTGAGTCCCTGAAGGGCCGGTATCCTACAGGTTTTTGTTGTCTCCATGCTCTGACACAGCTGACTGAAATTACTTAATAGATGGACAAGAAGCAGTTGGATCTATTTTATTTGCATCAGTTGTGTTAGTGCAGGTGAACACCAATACTTGCTGGATACCGGCCCTCGAGGACCGGAGTTTGACACATGTGGCCTAGAGCAACATTTTCCTTTTATGCAGTCACAGACTTACTGCTGTGTTCTCACTAAGAGCCCTGAATGAAGCAAGCCCACACAAAACAGACAAGGAGGAAGCACTTAACACATCAAAAAGAGATCACATTTCCCATCACTCCCCTCCCCTGCCCCACACTGATCTCCAAGCCCTGAGCTGTTCAAGTGACAATCAGACAAATTGGTCCTGAAGAAGCCCAAAGGCAATCCGAGCTCACTACTGGTCCACAATTCCTTATCCTTTAACAATGTGATCAATGCACTTAGTGAGTTTGACCAGCCTGAGCAGGGACATGTTAAAACCGACTCTGGGGTTGGCTGGATAAAGCTGTGGAATAATGAGGAAGAGGGTTCAGAAGGTAAATCTTTGATGTGGAAAGGCAGTCATTGCCTCAGGCTTATTTGGGGGTTCTTTAAAATAAAAGTGTAGGATATCTATATGTGGGGTTTTATCCAATAGCTTGATTTAAATGCACAGCAGTATATTCTTTCAGATCGGAGTGAAAGGAATGATCAATCACATATAGTACAATAACAAGGAAATTAGCTTAATTTGCACTTGTGGTTAATTAAAGCATAGGCTTTGATCCTCTGTAGTCACCTCACGTGCCGCTGCTGCTGCAGTGACTGCCTACAACTGTTTTATAACCTGTGCCAATAATAATTGCTCCCGCTTTGCAAGTTTGATCAGTCAACCATAGTGTTATAATGGGCTTTGAAAATAAGTGACGTGAAAGGAACTTTCTTGCATTCCTTTCCATAATATCAGTATACGTGTTGATGTACTCAACATACAGTGGTTTAGTCCCCCTGTTAACCCAGAAATGCCATGTGGTCAAATTAAAGGCGGTCTCCCTGGGATTGTGAGTGGGTTTATGTTGCAGAGGCAAGCCTGCAGCCTCAATTTTGACAGAACATTGCAAAAATACTTTTACTTGAGCAGGGAAGGGGTTGGGTTGGAACATCATGATGCATCTGTCCACCATCATCTGCAGAGACTTTTTTAATGTACAGATACTATCAGCTGCATAATTTATGGATGCTCTGAGAAATAGAGTTTGATTAGAAAAAAAAATCTATTCAAACAATCAATTGCATGGTGCAGGCTTTTATCTTCCTAATTTGACAGAGAGGTTGATCCAATACCATATTTATTTAGCAAGATTTGTGTATGGGATCAGTCTATGTGTCTCTGCTAATGCCTTATTCATTGTCTCAGTGTGAGCTAACTCATCTAACACTGGGCAAATAATGCATAAAAAAGACTCAGGCTTCGGGTCAACTATCCAGATAGTTGTGTTCTTATGATTTATTTACATTTTGCACATCTTTTTTAACTTAACCTTACTTGTTTTGTATAATTGGACCTTTGCACCTTCTGTGGTACATGCATAGTGATTATTGGTGTCTGTGTGGGTTCTTTTCAGGTATTTTGGCTTCCTCACACCATCCACAGGCATGCATGTTAGGTTAACTGGTCACTGAATTGTTCCTAGGAGTCAGTGTTGGTGATCGATTGTTTCTCTGTGTTAGCCATTCAACGTTGGGGTTCAGTGTCCTGCTCCAGGAGATGTGTGTGTGTGTGTGTATATGTGTGTATATATATATAGGCAAAATTTTACCCCATCTAAGCAAAAGACCAAGTAAATCAACATTTCCCCGTGTTTTGGGTCAATATTTATTGCTGGGCTTAGAAGATGGGAAATATAATTCATTGATTGGCTATTGACCTCAGGCCCAGATCTGGAGCGCCGCTGTGACGCCAGCCTGGCTATGGAATGGATTTTATGACTCTGAATCACAGAGTAGTTGTGTAAGACTTTTAACACTTTCAGTTCTGTGTAAGCCAAAAGCTGGCAATTGTCAGCTGGTTGTTTTCTGAAGGGCACTTCAGAGACTCAGACACCTGCCACAGCAGAGACACCTCCAGCTGAAGAGCTGGATCCTTACAGCTGCCAAATACTACCATGTACATGATCAAATTTGTGACATTTTAGTTTCTGTTAACTGTTGTCAGACCTTGCTGTCATGTAATGCCTCTGGATATTTGTGTGTTGGTTTTGTTTCTTCCCCCAGCCTCCATCAGACAAGGGTGATTGCATGTGTCTTTTCAAAGTATAAAATATGAGATGACACCATCTTGGTTGTAAGCCTGTCTGCTTCTGCACATATCGTAAACAAGCTTCCTCATTAAACCAGCAAGACAATCTCAAAATAATTAATCCTGGAAATGAGCACAGGACAGTTTCACAAGATAGTTTATTTTGGTTACATAATTGTGCTAATTTCTACGCTTACACACTGATGATCATTTGCTAAGCTTAGTGATCAAAGCAAGTGTGATGCCATGAGTTTAAATCAACCAGGTTTCCATTTCTGCTTGCAGTGTACAGTATGATATATTTAGTGTTGATCAATAGGTCTAAAGCCACAGATGAATAGCTACAGTTTTGTGAAGTAACATTCGTCATTTATCAACCAAGAATACCAAGAACATATTAGTTTCTAGGTTTTCTTCGTCTTTTGCTGTTAAGGTCAGTGTAAAATACATATCCCAACCTTTGATATAAAGATTTCATGGAAGGCTCTGACATTTTTAGCTTGCCCTTTATTCAGACCTACTTTTTAAAATGCAAATTGAAGGCTGATTTGAAAAAGAAAATCCACAGGAGTTAAGATTTACACGACCAATAATAAGTAAGGGATAATGCCAGATGAGGAGTCCATTATCAGAAAATAATGGATGGCACAGGCATAAATTATCTGATACATGATTACATATGCATTAATATTGTTCTTTCTTTTCTGTTAAAATTAAATCTTTTTTAACAAGAAGTGACAGATTGGACTGTTTATCTGTCGTTGTGACGCTGAACCTGCAGCTCAATCAGCTGCAGCTATTACATTAGAACTAACCACAGAGAAAGTGATATGACTGCTTAATCATATGTTAAGCATACAAAATATCATTTCAGATGGCAAGAACACCTCTTACAGCTTGTGAGTCTATTCTGTTGCTACAGAGAGGATGTTACATGCACACTTCTTACAGTCATAACTCATGAACCAATCTAACTTATCCTAAAAATGAAAAAACAACACCAGACAGCAGATAAATAAACCTCAAGATCGATTTATTTGTCATAACGGTAGATTGCAGGACCTCTCCACTATGATTGTTCAATCACAGGCAAGATTCAGAAGTATGTGAGACATTTTTAACACATTTGTAACAAGAGCTAAAGAGTTTAGTTTACAGTTTTGCAATGTCTGACATTTTAGAGACCTAGTAATGAATAGATTCACCAGAAAAACTGTTTAATGGATCACTCAATAATAAAATCAATAGCTGCCTGAAGGGGAATTTTTCACTTCAAGCACTTTAATTTATAATAACACCTCTCCTTTGGTCATGTCTATGTTTTTGCGCCTCTAACTGTGGTTCCTTGTATTCATAATCTAGTGCGGTACCTTCTAGTCATTCCAGGAGAGTAGAAATGATCCTGGGTTATAAGCTCGGGCTACAGTAAAGACCCAAGGACTGATGTGTGTCCTTCACCAAATAAATGGCACAGCATAGGAGCCTCTAAATGTCTTTTCAAAGAGCTCAATTTCATCATTTCTTCCTCCTTCTGAGCATAGACAAATCTGAGCTCTGGGCACAAAACTCACCTTGGGTTAGTGTATATGTGTGTGTAAGGTTGTTCTTCTGTAGATGTGGACATTTCCCCAAAGCAATTTTTCCACTCCGTGAAAAAGAATGTGTTAACACTTATGGTTTACGCTTGCAAAGATTGCAAATGAATGCTAAATAGCACTTTCTGCATATTGAAGAGACCGCCCGTTAAAACTGCACAGACACCATTAAACCTGTAGAGTAGGTTGCTGTAATTGACTCCTGTAGATAGTGGACTCAAAATTAGCAGCATGATCACAGACAAACCTCTGGTTTCCAAGACTGTGCTGTGATATGAAGCTGAAATCATAAAATCCTGCCTCTCAGCGAGTGTTGCCATGGCTCACAGTGTTTTGCTGTCTGGTGAGAAATATAAATCCTCCTCACTGATGAGGGTAGACATGCAATGTCATGGAATGTGTCCACCTGCTGTATTTGTTATATACAGTCGGTGGGTGGAAGTAGAGGAGGATTGCAGTGAATATGGAGGATAGTACAGTGAGGACAGCCATGCTTCTGTGTGTCTGTGTCTTGCATTAATAATAACAGGCAGACCACATGATTCAGAGACTTTATCAGCCTGACAGGAATCAGTGAAGATGAGTTTGACAGGGGGCAGAATAGCAAAGCTGACTCCACGGATGAATTAGACAACATGCTCCACTGAAGAGAAAATCAAAACAGCCGCATTGCTTTTGTCTCCTAAGATTTCTTTGTAGTTCTGTTTTTTTTTTTTATTGTCTTGTTATTTTGCAATTTATTTTGTTTGATGTTGACTCTGCAGATGTTGAGTGGCGTGCTTGAGGTCATATCTCAAGAGCCCAAAGCCCCGAGAAGGCCTGGTTACGTTTTAAAATGGCAATCCTTGTCAGTTTTTAATTGGCTTCACCGCATGCTCCCTCACATCCACATATGGATTATCAATGAGCCATGACCGGATCACTTAAAGACAGCCCGAATGCTTAACATCACATTACCAGCCACAGCTGCCATCATCGATACAGCAACAAACCCCCCCCCCCCCCACTCACATATTAAACTTTGATATCTGAGATGGCAGTGAGCCCAGAGGTCAGTGTTTACCATTGTATACCATTTATAATTTAAATACATATCTGCCAGGCAAGTAAACATTATATAAATTTAATGTACAGAAACTCAACCTATTTCTGTTAACCATAAATGTTCTGGATCGAGAAAAAATTACAACAAGGATTCAAGTTCTGTCACCAGAGTTACGTGGAGGTAGATTTAAAGATTGAGTTTCAAAACTTTGCCAAAAATGTTACATTGGGTGGATGACAAGTGTTCAACAGTCGTTACTCAGCTGAGGATTTCACTGTGATTAATTTAAAGACCTAGCCCTACTTACTGTGTGTAAAATCTCTTGTACTGTATAATGTTAAATCTGTTGTCTCATCTTTCACTCTGTTCCAGTTAAAGCACAATAAAAAGTATTGGGATTATAGTATAAAAGTGATACATTTTCAATTGTGAAATTCCCCTGCCGATAATCTTTCTGTCCTGATCAATAAGTTTTCCTCACACAGCAATGTTGTGAGAAAGTTGTGTAATCCCAATTTACACAATTTTTTTATCTGCGTGTTCTATTCTATGATTTATTCTGCAAAAATTGCAGTGAGTAGTTATTAGTAGTTTTTGATTTTCTCTTCAGTGGATCATATATTCCCATTCTTTAAATAAAAACTGCCCCAGCCTTTTCAGGCTGGGCGACCTGTGATGGTGCATTGCAAACACAGCAGGTCCTCCTTAGAATGAGGTCTGGGTTTACCATTTAAGTGTTGCTTATGCTCTATGGTCACCCTGTGTACCAAACCTAAAATATTGGGAAACTGAAACTGTCTTCATCATGGCATTACATCTCTGTCAAATGATAGTTTGGCAGAGATTAAATCCCAGTTGGTGAACATCGTTCGATTTCTTTATTTTGGATACTCTCATGAATAAATAAATAAATGAATTGAAGGTTGCTATGCTAAAGTTAAAGAAAAATCAATAGCATTACTTGTGCGACTACATTCAAATATAGAAGTGATCTCCAAGAAACATTGCAAGCAGTTGTATGTTGTCTTTATTCAATGTTTATGTAATATATAAGTGTGAAAATGGGATGTTTTACACAGATTTGGTGCTTAGTATTACTGTATTCTAACAAAAAGGTTTGAATCTTAGTTTTTGCTTTGGTTGTGTGGGTTTTCTCTGAATTTCTGGCTTCCTCCCACAGTCCAAAGTCATGCATGTTAATGTATTAGGTGAATATAAATTGAAACTACACGTGGGAGTGAGTGTGAGCAAATGTGGTTCTTTGTCTTGTTTTTCCTCAGTGTTGTGACCACTGTGATTTCCGGCAACCAATTCAGGATATACCCAATCTATGACTGCTGGGATGAATTCCAGCCCTCTTGTGACCATGAATAGGATGATAACAAGATGGCAAGGAACACTATGCAAACTTTCTGTCACTAGCTAAAGCTTGCTCACATTGATGGGTGATAAAGATTTCCGCCCTGTACAAATGTTATTCAGCCTTTATTTCTGCAGTCGTGAGGCAGAAGCTGCATGTGTTCTCTGAACAGCTAAATACTCAAAGTAAAATAATGGATGCCCTGCCACATTGCAAGAATTTTCTGTGAATACACACACAAACATTTTCAAGTGGCTGTTTGCATATTTCAATAAGTGATTAAGAAATCACAGGAAATGTGAAGATTAGGTTAAGTCTAGCAGACTAAGAACATTTGTTAACAGAGCTGCTCATATGAGTAAAATCCAAACATTTACTGCTTGCTGATGCCGCAGAAAACCTACATTACTATAATGACAACAGCTTGTAAAGGTGGTAAAATGAATAAAAGCATTTCAGCCAGTATGAACCTAGCCTTTTCTGGTACACTTCACAGAGCCTTGTAGATTGTTTGTTTTTATTGACTTTCTTCTAGTTCCCTATACAAATGCAGGGAACTGCAGAATTTACGGGAAAAAGATTAAACGATTCTTACGCCATTAAACTCTAGTGATCTGTGGTGGTAAGAATGAAAAAGAGGCACACTCCAATATCCCCTCTGAATCTACAAGGATTAATGACCAGGGGCCGCTGGCTCGAATTCAACTTTTAAATTAAATAGTGAACACATCTTTTCGAAGAATGCTCCTGTAATCTCATTGCACACTGTTGCTATTCAGATCTATTGTCTCTCTCTAAAGTCTATCTGATAAGAGTGATGATAACAAAGTAAGTTGACTGTTTCCCCCCAAACATAGGCATTACTTCTTTTCTCAACCCCTGAAAGGCAGCTGAAAGCTTAGCATGATGAAACTCATGCTGCAACGTCCCACTGCTGACATGTAATATGGCTTTGATGTGAGGGAACACAAGAGTGTGTGCGATACTCAAGTATCACTGCAGCTGCTAGCACAGAAAGCATTTGGTTACGGGCCACAGTTCTGTGACAGAAGATGGCTTCCAGCACGTCTCACCATTTACACAAGAAAACGGCTTTCCCCTCCACCCTCCGGTTTATAAAAAAAAAAAGAGCTATCATATTCCGTTCAGTGCTGCTGCTGTGTTAACATCGTTTAAACGGTTTGTATTTCACCTGTCACTGCTGGTGATGAGCTGTCATCAAAGTCAGGCTGATAGATTTCAGATAGATTTGTGACCTGGAGCAGTTGATGAATGTGTCATTCATGGCATTTCACATGATCTGGGTTCAAGTTCGTCCACCCTATACTACAGAAAAGCTTTTTTTTTCATATATATATAATATCATCCAACCTTTTATTGATAATGTTTTAAAAAAGCCTAAATAACTTTGCTTTCCTTACTCTGGCGATGGTCTTTTAACTTGGATTGTCAAATAGGAAACATATTTTCCTATGACATTTTAACACACTCATGAGATGAACAAATACACTTTTCAAGCAGACAAATCCCACTTTGAAGATCAGATGCTGGAACCTTCTATAAGCTTTCAGGCTTTGTGGAGTTTCTAGACATGAAAAGATGCACTCACACAATGTCAGCAGATAGTATCCGATTTATTGTAAACATTCTCACTGAGACCCACAAGCTTACTATTATCTTATTTTATTTAGATTTAGCAGTAGCATTAGTGTATTTTATGCACAAGTCATGATTTGGAATGATCACAAGTCTTACAAATGCAAAGGATCATTTTTTTTGGTTTATCCGTAGCCTTGTGGTTTGCATTTGTCATAGAAACACTAATAGCATTATTACTGTCCCCAGAGTTAAACTAAAAAGTAATGCATAACTAAAACATGTTATTTTTCTGAAATAAGAATAAAACTATCAATAAATTAGCCAAATTGTAGTAATGTTGTGAACTTAGTCAGTGCATAAATACAAAATTGATTGCATTAGTTATGAAGCAGTTTCTTATAAGTTTAATATATGCATACTGACGATATAGCAGCTTTGTGCTTTAGTTTTCCTGCTTACTTGAGACCCAGCTAAGCAAAAGTGCTA
>JBAMIG010000005.1:6334869-6361332 GCA_037177335.1 Kiunga ballochi
CATAGCATCTTCAGTGTCAGACCAGGTTTTAATCGTCTTTCTAATAACAGGTTACTGAACGATGGGCTTGTAGGAGGAGGTGAGAAGAACCAGATTATGGTCAGATAAAGGTGGCAGGGCAGCGGAGCTGTATGCATTTTTAATATTAGCATAAAATAGGTCCAACATTTTATTTTCTATGGTGGAGCAGCTGACAAACTGTTGAAACGTAGAGTAGCTTAGAGGGAGGTGTTCTTAAAATTGCCATTAATGCGTTTGGATGCTGTGTTTGAAGCCTGGCAAAGCTAGCAGTTCCATGTCTCTTTTGCAGATCTTCTTTTAACTGTGACATGTCCAGGATGACACCAATGCTGGTTAACCACAGCACTGCAACTCCACCTTCCTTTAGTATTGTTGTTTGTTGTAGTTGTTTTTTGCGGTACAGATACATTACAGTCTGGAATGTGTTCATGCAGCCATGTCTCAGTTAAGTACATAAAACTGCACTCTTTGTATTCTTTCTGAGATCTAGTTAGCAGTTGAAGCTTGATTTAGCTAGCGATCGCACATTACCCACCATAACAATTGGAAGAAACTGTTTAATTTAATCATTTTTCTCTTTGCCTCAATCCTCCACTTCATCTTTCCTATATAATCTTAAATTTGGAAAGCATTATCAGGAGATCTAGGTGGAAAACAAGTCTTGTTGTCATGGAGACTCACCATAACAAATCTTAAAAAATGCTGAAAAACTCCAGAGTCTTTCCAACGCGAAAGTTATCTTTGATAAACCCAAACTGATAGCTAATGCCTTAAAAAGATGCCTATAATACAAAAATTACGAGCGCCTTGCGATACATTTTAGAATCGAATTTCTGATTTCTACAACTATCTGCATTGATTATGTTGTTGTGAAATTGTCCATATTTTTGTTATTTTGTATTTGGTCCTTGTACACAACTTGTTCATATTTTATTTCAAACTCTTTGCCTAAGTCTCCTCTAACTTAAAATTAAAAATCGGTATCAAAAATTTAGAGTTGGGTTATTGAATCGGGTTTTTAGATATTGATTAAAATCTATAATTAAACTCCCTAATTAAAAGTACTTTCTGTAAGATGAAGCATAGTTTATTTTAATGCACTGATGCCTAATAATATGAAAAACATGGTAATTTTAAGTTTGCCTGATAAGATACTCTAATCAGAAAATGCATTTTATTGTTGTATGTCATCAGTCCAGCAGGCAGAAACAGATGCAAGGTAATTGACACTTGTCACCATAATAATGGAAGCATTTAAAAATGGAGAAATAAAACAAAGGCTGGGTTTGTCTTTAGTTTGAGGAAAGGAAATTACAAGAAAACATCCAAAACTAAGTGTTAAAGGTATTAAATAAGCATTGCAATAAGATTACAATTTAGGTTTCAATCTGAAGAAACAGCTGCCATAATTTTGTAGTAAAGGAAAGCTTACATAAACCTGAAGGGAGAAAAATCTACTTACTTAATTCAGACTTGTTTATAGGCTATATGTCTTAGAACAGCATGACCCTTCAGCTGCATCTGAATCTTATCTGAACTCAGTGAAAGTATATTGTCTAACACAATGCAAAAAGCAGGAACAATATACAAACGGGGTTTGATGTAGTCTGAATCGGTAACTAAACTCATACAGCTGAAAAACTGTGATGTGTGAACAGAAAACTGTGGCTTAGTTAAAGGAAAGGGTGTGACGTTACAATGCAGGCATCATGTTAGGGATTGGACCTGTTGTGCGAGGGCTCCTTTAGTAAAAGCCACTTATGAATAAAACCACAGGCAATTTGGCTGCAAAGTTCCTGATTTTTCATATGATTGCATTCATTACTGTGTGTTATTTTATCTTTTCTCTGCAGTTTGCCTCTAAATAAAGTTTTGAGAACCTGCCTGCACTCGTGCCCTTAGTTGACACATGCTGCTGGATGTTGTTTCCGTATGAACTTAGTCTGCTGTCCCAAGATCTCCTGCTGCTATCAGACAAAGACATGCTGCTGACAGGAAGCAGGTTAATGGAGGGGGTCCAGATTGGTGCTCAATTGCAAGGGTTGGTTGTTCTGTTTCTGAATTGAATGGCCGTCTCACAGTACATGTCTTGAATTGTGCGTGGGTGGCTTTAGGAACGGACGTATTTTTCCTTTCTATGTTTCTCTTTTGATCTGACACATCAGTGTGTGTCAATTTTTACCCAGCCTACTGGAAAGATTGAAAAACGAACATAACATAATTCTGACCAGGCAACCCTCTCTGTATGCTTGAATGTCTTTCCAAAAATCTGCTAAATAACATCTGCAGAGTCAGTTCTGAGAGGCGGTTTAATGTGCGGCTGCGTTAAAATAACTGACGGCCACACTAAATGGGTAAACCATCAGGATTTCATTTTACTTATTTGGAAATGATGTTGCTACATTTTTTATGTGTTGTTTTGTGTCAGCAGTAAGCAATAATTCAAATGAAAACTTCAGCTTGTAATCTTGGGGCATAGTTCAATTACGGTATGTGAATTGAGTTTGATATTACTACAGGAGTTCTTCTGCTGTTATTAGTCTTTTTATGAAATGGCTGGTCAGCATAAGCAGTAAAGAAGCCCACTGGTGATTGCTTGTTTATAATTTATTTACACCAGCAGCTCCTCTGCTTCATACACACTCAGTGTCTCAGTCAAAGCAGGATTTCTCCTCACATTTACTGCATAAGATTTGGTTTTTAAAGCAACTACTAGGGAAAAACGACCATCTGCATGAGCTCCCTCGCCCTCTATCAGTTTCTCCCTCCCCTTCAGAAGATAGATGTGTTACAGAGCAGCAATATCTTTCTGCAGCATGTTACTGGCTTTTTCTCCAAGCGCTTAATTAATCTAGACGCTCAACTGGTACAAAGTAGCTTTTGCAGAGGAGAAATCAGCCGGCAGGCTCCCACTTCAGAGTGGGAAAACAGGAGAAAGGAAGGGGAGGGGGGGCTGCAGAATGTGCGTGTCAAAACTCAAAACTCAACAGAAGCATGCATGTTTCACTCCCACTCCTATCGCTCGATGTCCAGCCCACCTAACAAAGGTGGATATATAAAAGAGAAGTTTGGACGGAAGACTAGATTTTTCATGTGATGCTCCCAGCATCTCTTTGTGTCCTTTATTTTTCTTCTTTCTCCATTTTCACTCTCAAGCCAACTGAGTGTAGGAGTGAAAGTGTGTGAAATCTAGCAGGACTTCCAGATCAGTAAGCGAGAAAGTCTGGAGGGCATCATGGGAGCTTTAATGGTCATCTTTTCTCTTCAGACAAAACAAAGACGCAAGACGACAGGTAGGCATGATGGGAAAAGGAGGACATAGTTTAACATGATAGATTTCTCTCAGATAATCAGCTAAAGCCGTAATCACTGATGAAAGGTGATTGTCTTTATGCTGCCTTTCAGCTTGATCAGGGTATTTTGGGGGTTTACAGAATCTTTTCCATCATTCTTTGTGTGCATGATAAAGTTAAGCATCCAGAAAGTTCTCTATTGATCATATTTGCTCCTTAAATCCATCTGCATTTATGTAGCCACATCAACAGCCCATCAAATTGACTTGAAATCCGCTGTTTTGGTAAACATTTCAGGCTGAACTCTACCAACTTGCATGACTTTATTCTTTTCCTTTTCCCACTATTGATTTCACAGTAAGAGAGCGCACACACACACAGCATGCCAGATCGACTCTATGCCAGCACAGTCGTACAGGCTTATGTTACATCTCTGTCTCCCTGCAGAAATGCTCCACTCAGCATCACCATCACAGCTCCTCATCGTAACAAAATACAAGGAAGCCCACTCTTTATTAAAGAACAATGAAATATTAAGTGAGCAGCCAGCAGACAATAACTGCTATATGTTATATTTAGTGGTGTAAGGGTAGAGAGAGACACTTCAAGTCCAGCAAGTCGTATTTCACTCGGGTATCGTTAGATAGCTTGAAAGCAAAATGAATGAGGGACTCTTTGTTACTCTCTTAAGCAATAGATCATAGAACAGGCAGTTTGGTGCAAGGTAAGCATATTTCAATGGGACCTAGAAAGGAAAACATGGCATACAGATAAACATGCAGTAGGTTTTAAGGGTACCTTGGGTATCTGTAGTGTTATGGTGAAGTACTGTATCTACACAGAAGAGTTATGGAGCCATCACCACAGACTTATCAATAAGGATCATTGTTGATATGCCCTGTATCAACGATGATCCGTGTTGATAAGTCTGGTAATTTTTGTGGCACTCCCCCAATGCTGAGCATTGAGCTATCACTGCCACTCAATTATTCTAGGTGATGTACAATTTAGATAACCAAAAACAGGCTTTTCAGTATTGACTGATGATGCTTGAATTTATCTGCTAGAATCAGCTGTTGTTAACCTACTTTGAGGAGTGAAACCTTTCTGAAAATACAAAGCCAAGGAATAGATTCTTTCACTATACATAGATATATATATAAAATCTCACATGAATTCTGCCATTTTTACCTCCTGGGTGACACCTAGTTGTCACTCGTAACATGTTAAATGAAAGTGTAAGATATTGAGACAGAAACAAAAAGTTCCCACTGTATAGTTTAACAAATCTTTCTTCTTAACACTATGAAAAACGTAATGGATGCGTAAATCCATATGAGAGAAGGATGCAATTAGAATGACACAGAAATGAAATTAAAAGGCAAAGCAGCACATGGCCCTACGTGAAAAGAAAACAGCTATTTTAAAACTACAATTTTTCATATCAAATAGATGATTGAGTCAGCAAATAAATTACTTATGAGCATCTTAATGGAGGATTAAAACTGTAAATACCACAGTTTTTTGCAGCCAATGAATTTCTGCACATTGTTCGTTTGAGTCAGGGTAGTGCCTTGTTACGATGAAAACCAGCTGAGGTGCAGCACTTGTAGGACAAAGTTAAGCTCTTATTTAGACCAAATCGTGCATATTAATGCAAACCCCGACTATATGCTTTTACCTCCTACCTCTTACCATCTGGGAGTGAGAGCAGAGAAAATAAAGTATCCTGAGTTACAGGGACAGTATTACACAATGGCTGTTAAATGCCCATACTTCCACTTCCTTCTTAGAGATTTTTGGTGCTGTGTCCTCTGTTTTGATGCAAAAAGCAGATGTCATCACATAAAAACTTGCACAGAGACAATGAGTGTCATCTTGTTGAAGACTATTGCCTCAAGTTGCATCTTTATATGAGAAAGTGTAATCTCACCATTTTACAAATTCTTGTCAATCTTATTTTATGATATCCTGTCATCAGATCAGTACTAACACAATTGTGTTTATCAGATGAAACTATTTCTTTCTATTAAACTTGTTAATATTCTCTCAAATCATGGCTCATAATGACTCACACCATGCAGGATTTATTTTAATACGAAGAGAAACAAAACCCTGGCTGTCAGAAAGACTATAGTGCTACTCAACCACCCACTCAAACCCCTTCAATTCATTTTCATAACTGCATTTATCTGCATGACAAGAGATGATGTTGTAATAAGTACCCATTGAAACAGTGAACTTTTAAACTGAACTGGTCCTGCTTATAATTTCTAATGTGCAAAATGTACAGAATGGAAAAACGATGTGGTTTTATTATTGTGGTATTATGGGTTTGTCCTTCTATCATTTAAATGCCTTGTCTGTTTGTGTTGTTGGATGCTGTTATGAGTAGAATCTGTGTAGGAGTGAGATAGGTACACTCAGCTGCTCAAACATAGAAAATCATGAACTATTGCATAAGTCAAGCTGCCACAATGAAATATATTCTTCAGTCATTGGTAGTTGCCCGTTATTTTATTTTTTTATTTTTTGTTTAAGAAAACCAACACCAGGGAGTCCAAACCAAGCTGAGATGCACACAGTTTTGTTTACTTGTGCTAATTTTGTGACATTGACGCAAGGGTTGATGGGAATGTCCAGGTTGCTTCTTGTTGCTGGCCCCCTTTCCTTTCAGGCCTTCTGGTGTTTACAGAACTGGGTAGAGACTTTGGCCCACCACAGCGAGAGCAGCTGTCATTTTGGGGCTAGCCACAACACCGATCACCATGTTTTCAGTCACTACATCATCTGATCTCATAAAAAATTAAACCATTATTTTAAAATGCAAACACTCGGTGGTTTTTAATTAAAACTGTCTTAGAACTTTTACTTTTATCCTCAGTCTCAAAAGGATATAGAATGACTTTATTCATCGTTCATGAGTCAAAATTAATTACTATAAAATCCAATGTATGCCAAAACCAATTGTCAATTTATTTTATTCAGTTTCTTCCAACCCATCTGTCCATGCAACACTTCTCACAGAACTACTCTAGTTCTGAAGTGTTTGGAGGATGATGTCAGCATGTGACAGAGATATGAGAGGACATTTGGTACGCTCATGACTATGGCTCATCTCACTGCAGGTACAACTTTATTGATCCAGATCACAGTTAGAAATACCAAACAATGAGAGGAGCCCTTTGGAATGAGCTAGATGTCCGAATGTTATTAACGTACAGAGATGGTCAAAGACACCAACGTCCTTTTTACTTTTCTCATAATAGTCTTATGTTGGATTTTTATGACATATAGAAGAAAAATTCTCCCTCTCACTGGGGGGAAAAAAAGAACTTAAAACAAAACTGATTTAGTCCGTGAAACAGCTGGAAAACATAATTGATTTTGTTAAGCCAGATGGAGAGCTAAAGGCATCAGATATCCTCTGATATGTAAATGAACAGACTACTTTTGCGTGAGGAAATGAGGAAGAGTCACCTATACAGCTTCCAGCTCAATTTTGAGTTACTTCTTTCTTTTGTTATCAGCAACATGTTATCTAAGCCTTTTTTCAAAATGACTGTATCATTACACTTGGTTTTTCTGTCCTTTAAATTAGCATTTAAATTGAAAAGTGAAGCCACATCAGATGGCTTTGGGCTTGTTTTGGGTTTTTGCCATGGTATGGCAATCAGTGCTGCAGTTTATGCAATAAAATTAATCAATCCATCCCCACAGGGCTGGACGACCAGTATTAATAGGGTTCACTTGAAACCGGAGTAATGATTAGCAACCACCCCAGAGAAGCTGTGCAGAACAGCATAATGATAGAAATGTGACTAACAATAGATAGTAACTCTGCAGATTTTAGAGAATAACCAAAAAGTGACACGAAAAATGATCACCTACAAAATATGTACATTTATGTAATCCAATGTTTGATTACTAGATATATGGGTAGTCTTGTGATGTTGCTATAGATCCCACCATACTGGCAGTATTACTCATTGTCACTATGTCTGTTATGTGGTTTACCACTGGTTGATAAGAGCAGGAAATTGTAGGAAAATTGGTTACAGAGATTAACTTTCCACATACACGCCATGTGACTCTGACAGGATCAGAAATGTATTGTTTGAGATACATTGTGTAACTTTTGGTCACTAAGGGCACTAAACATGTAAGGTCAAAGAAGCCACACAACACTGTTACAGAATCAAACAGCCCCCATTTGTGTACATTAGTACTACTTCCTATGAAAAACATAAAACTAAACTAGCTTGTTGATTGTTCTGTTACTACTTTGATATTTCTTATATTAATGCATCTATTGTTTGCAAACTGAAATGTGTGTAATGTTTAGAGTTTAGTTAGTTTCTGTCTGTAGCCGATTAGCTTTGACTATCTGCATTTAGCTTCTGATAAACGGCAAAATAAAGACACAGACGGATACAATATTCTGGAGCTGATCAGGCACTTACTGCCATCTTTATAAATAAAGACTGTTTGAAAAAGAACATCACTTTTTAGGTGCCCAACAGGCAAACAGAATAAGTTTTGTGTTAACTTTCATCAGACTTCAAGCAAATTATTTGCAAAGATTAACTCATGTCTTTCCTGTGGAGTGATCCTTTTCCTGCTTTTTCTTTCTGACTTATTCAGATGCTGTTTTTTACCTTCTTACTTCATTCAGTCATAACAAACTCCTGTTTAAACAGGAGGTAAAAGCAGTACACTTTGTGTTTATACAGGGGAAGCTGCAAAGCAAAGCGCTTCAGGTCACATGATACCATTAGTGTCGAATCCACTCCTGCTGTTGGAGTGTGTGGTTTTTGAAGGGGGCAGCCTGTGAGAGCACCAACATGCATCAAACACTGTAAAATGACCCCTGAGATCAGCCAACGTTACTGGTGATATGATAACCTCCTTTAAATTTACATGTTTATTTTCTTTATCTCAAATCAAAGCAGTCTAATTGGGCTCCATTAATCATGTTCTATACATTATTATACTGTCAAGTTGAACTAGTACAATGATGCTAATGCAACTGTGACTGAAAAGGCGATATTTCAACTTTAACCATGAAATTTAAAAACATTTTTAAAGCTATTTTGAAATACTGCTCATTTTATTTTTGTGTTGACAAATGAAGTAAAATTTAACCAACATTAATGAGAAATGGGCGATTTTTGCACTGGCTGCATCAGATGAAAGAGCATCTTTAATTACAGTCATCTATCTCAAAGTAGATGATATTCCCATCAGACTGACATTAGTGAATGGCACAAGTACATTCACATCAAGGTAATAGAAAGACTAATCTTTAAAATAAGTTTTATCATTTACTGTTAAAAGCTAATCAGCTTTTAAGCTTTGCACATGAAATATCTCCTGAAGATTGAAATAAAAATTGAGCCTTGATGAAATTTCAGTATCAATGTTGGTTAAAGACTGAGGGATAATGTCTCTGAGGTCTACACTGTGTTGTTTACTTATTACTCTCATGTTAAGTACAAAACACAATACAAACCAAAAGAACAAGCAAATGACAAATTTGCATTTAGGCTAGAAAGGTCTTGATGATTATTTAATGTAAAACTATTTTAGATGAATCCCATTATCTTTTATTAAATTAGTCATTATTGGAGTATTAGCTAAATAACTTTAATCTAATGTGAAGGTTTCAAGCCTGATATTTTTTATTTATCATTATTATTATTGTGTTTATTATAATGAAACTTTCAAATGATATTAATACTGGTTGATTCTTGTTATTTCCACTTGATGGCAGCATATTCAAACAAGACTAAAGGATAAAAAAGAATTAGCATATGAATTAATAATGCAGTATCAACTGATTAATACCTCTAAAATAGTCAAGATGCCGGCAGATAAAGGCAGTACGTCTCATCACTGCTCTGCTTGGTCAGTTGTGCAGTAACAGTGAATAAATCCTATGGAGTAAATTAATTTTAACCAAGCAAAAATGCAGATTTGGCTAATCATTTGGTAATAGGATTCCTGTGCCATTATAGAAAGAGAATATGCTCTACAGAATGAAGCGACAATGCTCTCATTCAAAGAAAAGGTTTTTGCACCATAAACTTGTCTTCAGACTCATTGTGTTAATTCTAATTGAACAAATTCAGATGACATTAGCAAGGAATTACCCATGTTGTCTGAAGGTTACAGGCAACTTAAGCCTAGCTGTGTAATTTTTCCCTTCTAATGGAAGACATCCATTTGTTTTAACAGCACATTGAAGCACTGTTCTGCGCTTACAGAAGGGAATTCAATTTTAACTTAATTTAGCTTGAGAAAACATCTTTTTTTAGTTTACCTGAGTGGAGGTCAGTTGCAAAACTTTCATTTAAAGCAGCCTAAACTCAAGAATACGGTCTTCTTCATGAAGTAGTATAAGTAAAACACAAGCAGACTGGAAAAAATTTGTTGTTTTTTTTCTGCTTCTCAGAGGAGGGCTTGCAAGTTTCTAACTTTATATCACTGAATCAGCAAAATAATGTGAAGGAAAAAAGTAAAGAAAATATTGTCTTTTTGAGCTTTCACCTAAAATGATAAAATATTTAAATTTGACATTGTTCATATAATGATATCTAGTAGAATATGTGGAGTTATTAAAGGTTTACTATAGTTATTTAATGGCTGTACTTCTACTATGAATACTAAAAATATGGTATATTCTTCAGTTGCTCTTCAGGAAGATGCAATAGAAGGTGAATGATTGTTCATTGTGTCCTTTGTTACAAACTGTTAATCTGCAGGGATTCAGTGGATATTTGCTTGCTTAATAAATGTTTACAGCAGTAAGGCAATGCAATGAGAGTGAATAGAGAAACAAATCATCAAAGTTATAGGTACAGGTTGTTTAGTGAGATTTATGATAGTTGATATATTATTAAAATCATTCTCACTCATCACAGTTCCGAGTTGCTACAACTCGCTTATTTGAATCTATGATACAGTGTTCGTATGATCTTATACTATTTTTTTTCTGCAGCAGTTTTGTGTTTCCAGGTGCTACAGAAATTTCTTGCCACCTACAGATGGTGTTCTCTACACCACATTGCAACACAGTAGCAATTACCTTCATCACCAGTCATACACTGATTGATACAGCACCGTTTCTGCAGATGACATGCAAAACCTGGATTATATTTGTCCCTGTTTGCCACAGGCTTTGATTTTACCCTGAGTAAAGGTCTGCTCTGATTTCTGAGCAGATGTTGGGAAGAGGAGGATGTATCTTTGAGATAAGGTCATGTTCTGATATTTGCGTTAAGTGCAAATATTTCAAATAATGTAATAATAGATTAAAAATGGATAACAACTGTGTTAATTGAAGACCCCCCCAACTTAATGTCTAAATTTCTAGTGAGACTTCAATTACATGTTTTTGTCACCTTTACAACCTCAATTCTCAAGAAGCTTCCTACAGTTTCCTGTCTGTCATGTTACCTGACAGCACGCATGCACGCACACACACACACACACACACACACACACACAGAGTTTAAAAGCCATATTGAATAAATTGGAGGTTCCACAAATAAAAAAAAATATTGAAAACATGAGATGTCTAAAAGCATCCACAGCAGAGACGACGTTGCCATGGTAAAGCAGCATCCTCACATTGTCTTTTGAGCTGACAGTTTTTAAAAATGATCACCTCCATCTGTCAGAGGCTGTTCTAAGAGGCCATTATCAGCTACTACATTGTTCCGTTTTCCAATGAATCTTGCACACATTTTCCTAAAAGAATCATGATCCATTTCCTGTGTTGTAAAGATTTTTTTTTTCCTTTTGACTAATTTAAAAAATAGGGCTAAAAGCTACATGCTTCCTTTATCAGTATAGCAGGATGCCATACAGTTGATGATGCATTTTGGAAATACCTGGGTAAGACTTTCCATGATTTAAGATTTTGGAGAAATGAAAAGCCAGAGATGGTTTATTTTGACAACTAAATAAAGGCTATCAGATCATATTAAGATATACATGTATGAACATTCTGCTTCTTCTGAGAGAATCAGTGGACGGCATATGAATTCCTTCCCTCATCTCCAGCAGCTACCTGTTGCTAACAACATAACCTCAAAGGCTGTTCCTCTCCACTGCTTTCTCATTCTAGCTGACCTTGCCTCTTCATCTATTCCTTCAGGTTTTGTGTTTCATCTAAAGCCCAGATGATGCTGAGGTTCCACATGTGTGGTTTGAGCTAACATTTTACCTTATTAAAAACATGCATCAGGTTTTGTGGAAATATTTTCATTAACTTCAGTAGGCTTAACTATGTTCTTCAGAAAGCCTGCTTATTTGTGTGGATTTACTTTCATGTTTTGTGTTCAGGCAGAAGACAGGTTTTTGATAACCAACTTGAAAACATCCATAATTTACCAGCACATGTAATTTTTACACACCGGTTTTTTTAAAGCCACTTCATCATTTTCATCAAAGTACAGTTGACCTAATAAAAAAACATATGTATAGAGAAATCAAACTGTATGAAAAGATGTTTCAAAATTGCTCTGAATTTTAGAAAATAATAGATTACTGAAAAACATCACGTGTGGCCATAAACTCTTTGTCTATTTATTGTCTACACATGTTCTCTCCTCTTTACTACATCTGTGTGAATTTTGAAAAAAGCACCTTTTAATTTGAGAAAAAATCATTTAGTCTCCTTATCTAAGTCATATAAAAACATCATGTGCTGATAGTAAGCACACATCTTTGACCATGAGGGAAATTCTTATTGATCCTGATATTTCTAAGCATTTATTTCCTAGTTTTTCATATGTTACTTTTAAAGAAAACCAATAAAGCATCATATAAATGTATTTACATAAACATGTAGAATGAAAATAATGATAAAATGTGTTACACTGGAGAACCACTTGGTGGCAGAAGACGCATTGACAGAACACTGTCATTCAGAATCCTCTTCCCTTTCATCCTTCTGCCCATAGTCTGTCTTTGTCACCATGATCAGCTTCCCCCTCCTTACCCTTTACTTCCCCCCTACCCCTCCTTGTCTTTCATCCTTGCCGCTCATTCTCCTCCCTCCTTTCTTTATCTTCTACTCACTTCTCCCCCACTCTTTTCTCCCTGTCTGACTTGTACTGGTCTCCAACCAGAGCCACAGATGCAGGGCTCTTAATTGGAGTTAAATGGCCTGCTGACAGTGCTACACACTGAGCTGTGTGCCGTCTGCCATGGGCAGTCAGTGACCTGAGCAACATGTTGACTGTGAACTTGGAGGGACTGGAAATGATTGCCGTGCTAGTAGTTGTTGTCCTGTTTGTTAAGGTGCTGGAGCAGTTTGGTTTGCTAGAAGCCAGTTATGACGGTAAGGAAACTTAAACTCTTTCTTAGTTTGGATTGATGGCCGACCGGGTTTTTAAAAGCATGAACGTGTTATTCAGGAACAGCTCATTTTCATTATCTGAAGCGCATAACACCCTATCGGTGGAGAGTATAATGTGACAATTTAGTTTAACTGTGTTCAGGAACCTATTTGTGCAGTCTCTCTTTTGTCTTTTTCTGATTTAGACATGACTCTTCATGTCACTCATCTTGCATATTTACTGTTAGCAAATTTTAGATAATGACAGAAACTGCAAGTAGGAATTAAATAATTTTATTTGGTAAAGCTTCAAATTCAACCTAGCCTGCAAGCTTGAGTTTGCCACTTTGCTCCATGAGTCATAATTTGCATAATATTTAGTAAAGATTTAAGTATAGCATCAAAGTAAAGTCTAAGCTCACATGCCTTTGACATGTTTCATCCCTCTGAGATGTTGCTAATTACCTCAATAGTTCATATGACTCATGCACTGAAGATGCAGCCAAATATTACAATTAAGCAGCCTGTTTATTTCCTTTAGTAGAAGTGCTGTGCTTAGATTCAGTACTCAGTATGATGACAGTTCAGCTCCACTTGATGTTGCTTATTATATTTAAATAGAAGAACATTGTAGCTGTTTATCCAAATCAGAGTGAGAAAGTGGAGGACTGAATGTAATATTGCATCAGTTAGGAGCTTTAGAAACTCTGAACACACAGAAGCATTCATTGTCTTGATTACTTTGAATGTGGGGGATGTCATCTGAATTAAAGTGGTATTATACTTTTCATTTTAAAGAATGAACATTTAACAAAGGAAGGAAGGGATTTGCATTTGATTTCACTAACTGAGGTAGATGCATATGCTTCATATTGAGTTTTCCTTAAGGCATTCTTGATCTTTTCAATCTAGTTTAGGGAGCAATGATAGAAGCTGTGCCCATTAGAGGTTTATCAAGGTTCATAGTTCACACTTGCATACTGAAAATAGAAATGTTATTATTTCTCTCTCTGGCTCTTAAGACCACTTGTTATTTATGTGCTTTCTGAACATGCTGCCTCATGACAGCAAACACCACACAACAAGTTAGACTTGAAAAGACGTTGCTGTTAATCTTACATTAGCTTGTAGAAAAACAAAAACGGAAGCAGGCTTTAGAGGAAGAAAGGAAAAGATAGGTTGACAATGCAGATGATGGAACTTAACATCTGACTGACTTTTAATGGTTTAACAGCGCTCAGAGAGGAGACAAAGTAACACAAAAGCACAAAAAACCCAAATATTGTTTGGAGCTTTCAGGTCTAGTTCTGGCTTAATTTTTTCTTAATTTTATTAAAGAATAAAATTCTTAATTTTAGTTTATTTTTGATTGCTTTTTTGCCAACCCTGCGAAGGTCTGGCGACCTATCCAGGGTGTAATATTAGCATAAGGCATTTAATTAGCAGACAGTTAGTTTGTTGATCAGTTTGCTTGTAATTCCTCCTCTGATTCCAACTAAACCAGATTAGTTGCATTGATAAAGTTGTCCCTCTCAATATGTCACTTCACACTACAGTCATAATAGTTCATTGAGAGATGTGGATAAGATCAGCAAAGGCAACGAGAAGATCGGTTTCTTTAAGTGTTGGAAAGTAATTTCTGTTAATCACTGCAATACCATGGTACCACCTGTAAATAGATTTTTCCCACATAGGAATGAATGCAACACTTTTACCATTTTATCCTCTTTTATCTCTGATTGCTAAAACTTGAATTATTGGGAAAATAAGATAGTTAAAGTTGGAAAAAACTTGCATAATTGCATGCTGCTCAGTGAATATGTTGCTATATGCTGGTCAAATCACTTTTTTTTGGTGAGGATTGTACATTTGAGATGTAATTTTGTTGTCCATAAATATAAAAGCAAAGGATTTTCTTGGTTACTGAGGTGCTTTCCAATGAATTAGTCAATATTTACACATTTTCCACAGCCTGCTGTGCATCAGAGATGGATGCTGTTTAAGAAGTTGTCAGATTCTGACAATGAAATTAAATTAGTTCAGTAAATTGTATCATATGGTAAATGCTGTAAAAAAAAAAAGTTTATCGGTTTGAATTGTTATTCTAGACTTCGGTGATTTACTTTTTTCTTTATTTTTAGTGAAAATTCTTTTTTATACTTAATTGCTTGGTTATAAAAGTAAATGTTTTCAAAGACCTACCCAGTGTGCAAGAAGTTGGAACATAAATTTATA
This sequence comes from Kiunga ballochi, assembly GCA_037177335.1. Classification (NCBI taxonomy): domain Eukaryota; kingdom Metazoa; phylum Chordata; class Actinopteri; order Atheriniformes; family Pseudomugilidae; genus Kiunga; species Kiunga ballochi. The sequence continues at coordinate 6,349,765 of JBAMIG010000005.1, forward strand.
AGGTTGTGTGGTATTTTCTTACTTAAATATGCAATGCAGGCTCTTAGAAGGACTCCTTCCATTCTCTGATTTTCTCTTAGTGGTGTGACATTGAGTGACAGTGGTGTGTCACCAGTGCATCAAAATGTGACAGCTGACAAGGGTTGCAACTCCAGCTGAAAATGTGGCTTTTAACATCTGTGATATTGGAAAAATGAGGGAAATAGATGGTCAAAACCATACTGTTTGTGTGTATTACCACTTCTACTATTCCCTCTTTGTAACTACTCTGCCCTCTTCCTGCCACGTTTCCATCTCCACAGTCCTTCCACTGATTCAAGTCGTTTGGATTTTCTCTTATAGACTATTCTCTGGTGTGTATGAACCCTGCCATTGTTAGTATATTGGAGTGTGTGTTTTTTTTCTTAGGGATCAGTTAAGACATTTAGTGTCTGCATAAGGCTTGGGTGTTGTACTGTAACTTTACAACATTGGTCTGTTTTCAAAGCGTTTTCTTGAACATATAAATACTGTGTAGGCTGAACAAAGTGAAGGTGTAGAAATGCACAGGAAAATGAATTATAATGTTCATTTTCTTACCTAGCTAACTGTTCTGCACAATGATCTAATCCCAAATCTAAACTTATGTGGTGGGAAAGAAAAAAAAAGTACCATAACACCTGAAACACTGCATTTTTCACCTGTCTCTCACACTATAACATTACACTTTGGAATAAAATAAGAGTAATAAATCCTAAATCTATTTGAGTTTTTTGCATATCTGATTTTTTTTTTTGGTAATTCATCCATCCTTTACAGGTATGCATTTCTAAACCAATTAGTATTTTTTTAAAATGTACACTTTAGTCATGTCACTGGGTTTTTACTATTAGTATAACACTTTACCCTACTTGACTAATCTGATACATCCCACAGGTCATGTGCACAAAAACTAGCAGCATCAGATGGCTATTCTAACGGCAATAGGAAGACCAAAACTAAGTTCTCTCATTAATTTTTTAGATATAAATTTTACATATTATCAAACAGGTCAATCTCAGAAAAGTGTCCTACTTAAGTTATGTATTAGTTATCAGTTTTTCCTTTTGAAAGTAAACCTTTTTGTTGAATCTCTAGATTGTGCTTAGTTTCCTCATGCTTTCAACAAGAATGCCATGAGGTTATATTTCATGTTATTGCTATCTCTAAGCTAAAACTTCAGTCCTGTTACTTTTAGTCCCCTTACACATTGTATGAGTAAAACAACTGCGTATCAGTAACAGGACTGAACCATCAATTGATTTGTAACGTGGAAATGGCACCCATTCAGTGAATTGATCCGTATATTTTATACTATGTGTACCTCAAAATATTTGGTTTGGGATAGCTGTACTAGACACTCTTTTGCATAGTGTCCATTAATAAAATAACAAGACTCCCTAATATATCTTATCCGCATTTACACACTAAATGACTTGTGACAGCTGCTGCTTGTTAATGAATATGGATATAGATGCAAGAAGAATTTTCTGGTCAAAACATTATCAGCTCATCAACAATAAATCGGCAAGATAACAAATAAAGTATAAATATATTATACACAAATAATAGCTTTTAAAATGACCAAATGCCTCCTTTAGCTTCTGTCATATTTCTGCAAATAATTGTTACAAGATTTCCAACAAGATACAAGATTTTAGCAGCTTTGCTATCTGTTTACCTGGGTAGAATCAGGACTGAAGCTTTGCAGGACTTTGCACTTATAAAAGTTAGCAGATGTGTCAGCAGAGGGCAGCAAAGCAAACAGTCAGCCACAAGCAGTATTTGCGAAGCACATTCAATCTACTCTGTTCAGATCAGTCTAAAACAGCCGAGTATCAATAAATAAGAGTAAATATAAGCACTCTGGAAATAATTTCAATGATTTTCATTTACACTAGAATTATTTTGTCATATAACTGCATCAATTGTATGATTTGTCAAGCAGTTCTTCCTCATTTTAATCTATAATTCACCAATAAAAATGACTTGAAGCTTTTTGCCACACTTCTGTCCTCAGCTAAAATGCATTTTATTGTAAACTGCTTTGATTTGTATGAATATAGGACATAATAATGAATACTGTATTCTGAAAAGTCCCCGCAGCACTACGGTGTTATGCTTGGTCATTAAATTGAGCCTAGTCTATATGCATGAAGTTGCTCACACGCTTAAAAAAGTAAGTGAACAGGTTGAGGGTCTAATGCCACACATTATACAGAAGGTTAGATGTAATTTAGAACACATTTAGAATAATAATGATAACGTTATAATTATATTCACCACAGCAACCAGTAGAGTTTCAGTGTAGAAATAAGGAGATAACAGCAAAGCTGTTTGAAAGAGCAAGTTAACCAGCTTGACAACATGAATAATGGCATTGCTCTTTTATGAAATATTATGCCACCAATCTTCCTCATTTAATATTTGTACTGAAATTTCTACTCCGAGCTTAGGTAATGTGCTCTTTATTACTTTCCTCTTACTTTTAAACACATTATTTAGTGGCAAAGTATTGAAAAATCTGCACTTTATTATAATATTTAATAGTATCCAGAGGTTTTAAATAAGTATTTAAGGGATATTGTTGTTTTTCTGCTTTCTATTAAATTAAACTTCATGATGTTTCCATTAGCTTTGCTCCATCATTTATCACAGCATTAAAGGAGCTTTAGTGACTGAATCCCAGTAAACAGAATGACGGATGCTGCAATTTGTTTCTTTCTGCAGGCACATTTGAATCGGCTCAAACTGAACCGTAAAGCTCTATGAGGAGAATCAGCTACGGTGCTTGTGAAACCTGGACCGTCAGTATTTTTGACACACAGTAGTATTTGTGTCCTTTTAACATACCAGTTAAAAAAATAATTTCCAATGTTAATAAAAGTAAATCAGGCATGATAAAATGTTTTGATAGCAATAAAATGTTTAGAATAAGTTACTTGTACCTATGTGCAACATTATGAACAGATAAACTGAGCATATGGCCATATCCGTTGCATTTGGAATAAACTATGTAAAACCACGACCTTAATGATGTGTTTTTAGATAAAAAGCGTTCTCATGGAAACGCATCCAATCTGAACTGTTACGGGATTGTCTGTTTTTGTGCAAATCTTCATATAAATTTGCCATTTTCCAGCATAACTCAATGTCTCATATGTCACACATGGAGTTGTTTATTATAGCAAAGTGTTTATGTGTAACTGCATCTCAGACTTCTGCTAAACAGCTGGATAATGATTGTTACTTTAATCCGGCTGTGTTTACTGTTCATTTCCTCTGGGTTCCAGGAAATTGTTTGGTAATGAATTAAGCTTTCTCTGCAACAGAGTTTAATACAGTACATTTAAAGTGAACGTACCAGAATTATATCACATCTCTTGCATAATATTTTATATGTTTTTATGGTCTACTTTATGGTCATTAAAAGTTTGCTTTATTCTACTTTCTGCTCTGTTTCTAAGAATGCAAGTGTTATCTGATCTACATCCTGGATGTGTGAACCGAATGACGCCGATAAATGATTTCCTTTCATTTATTAGTGTAATGGTTTGGGATGTCTCCACACAATTAACTCGAAATGAGGCAGCATTGAATATCAGCATATTTAATAGTAGGAGATTAATAATACCCCACCCAAAGACCTCCCCAGGGGTCGTCTTTGCTTAGAATATTAAGTGATCCTTTATTTCATAACAGAACTTTTTTCCATTGTTTTATCTTTGTGCTTCAGTGCATCAAGAAAAAAGTTGGGATTTGTAGGAAAAAGCTGATTTGTCTTGTTTGGCAGAGCAGGTTATTGTCATGTTTCTTCCTCTCCAGCTAATGTATGAAAAGAAAAGAAAAAATTCTGTTTTTCGGGAACGGTTTATTTATTTAGGCAGATGATAGCTGGCAATAAAGCGTAGTGTCATTCTTTTCAAGTGAAAAATAAAGGAAGTTAAAATCTCTTTGACATCTTCATGCTGCAAATCGGTTAAAGAACTATATGAAGCAGTGTAAAAAAGGCCTAATAAACTATACTTGGTTAAAATGCATTAATGTATAGCTCAGTTTTGTAATTGAAACAACAGCTTTTTGTATTTGGATGCAGCCTAGAAATGATCTTTAATATTGAATATTATATGTGCTTGGAAAGCTCTCCAGATTTGTTAAATGTTTTTTAACGCTGTACTCTTGATGAAAACAAATCACTGCTGGTAGAATAACCAGTTGTATTGATTTCCTCCCAGCATCCTTTCCTTGTTGCTGAACTGTACTCAACATATTTCATATCCCGACAGTGGCTCCAGCCAACCTGTGTTCTGTCTGCCATTTTATTTCACCCCTGTCTCCTCTCTTTTTACTGTCCTCGCTAATGCATGTTTGCCATTGACTTTTGCACTTGAAGGTACTGTAAAGCATGACTGGCACCTTGTCTCTTCAGGATAGTGCACCATATATCTGATGAGAAACTGGCTGTGCAAAGAAAACCCCTGTTGTCCATGCTGATAACCATGCCTGAGCTATCTGGCCAAGATGGAAGAAAAGCAGGTCAATGTTATCTGCTATAGCACACTGCCCAGAGCTTTGTGTTACTGTCCAGGTGATAATGCCATTGACTTTTCTTTTTACACTAGAGCTAATCTGGAATGATACAAATGCAGGGGCCCAGCTGTAGCGACAAGGCTGCCATTTTTTGTGAAGGTGAATGACTTTTCAGAGATGCATGACCTTTAACTGAACTTGCAGTGAATGTCCTGATGACTCCGCTTGCATCTTCATCTTGTTTCCTCTGATTTCTGAGATTTAAAGCTTGTAACAAGAGATTGAGTTGCTAAGTAAACTTATACCAAACCAAAGGGGACATTGTTAGTAACGTTTTTGCTCACATAGCTGTCACGGTGACCATTGCTGATCATTTGACAAGGATGGAGCTATGTGTTATGTGATGATGAGCTCCTTAGTCATATTCCATAATTTCCTGAAGCTCAAAGCTTCATTTCCTTTTCATGGAAAATTATAAAAATGAGAGATGTGAGATTAGTTTTCTGATAATGTGTTAATTATTACCTTTTTATCCATCGGATATAAAAGTTGGGCAGGAGATTAAAAAAATACATTTTCTAAATGAATCTTTTTGTGCATTTACACTTCTTTCTTTGCAGCTTTATAGTAGATAAATGAGCTTGAACACAACTCATATTAAAGGGAAACATGTATTTGTATAACTCCAAGCTATTACAAAGGACCATTGGACCAATAAAAAATATTTACAGGAGGAAAGGAGCATATAACAACATAAAACTACAAGTTAACTAATATTTTTAAACTAATAATTATAATGACACCATTAAACAGTTGAGATGTGCAAATCCAAACTTCTTTCACTTTGACGGTGCTTTTCAATGTTGAAAGGGTGAAAACTTGAAAGTTCTGTAAAAACAGAGTGAATATGCAAATAAGTTCAGAAATAAGTTGCCAATAACAGACTTACTTCACAGATGGTTACCTGTGTTGTTTTACTGAGGGTTACTTTGGTTCATGGCTCATAATTGCCTTCCCCTTCAGGAGCACCACTTGAGTAAATATGACAAGCTCATTTTAATATACCTTAGAAAAGGCAAGCCAATGTTGCTTTGCATTGCATGCCTGAGTCAACCTCTTTAGGTCTCAACCAATTATATCATCCACTTGTCCTATAAGCGGATGTGTAAACAAAGGGACATCCTCATCTTCGCCCTTTTGCCGATCTTCAGGTTGTTGTCATTTTGATTGATGATGTTTGCACAAATGCTACTTCCCCTTATGCCTACCTTCACAGAGGCTCATGTATTCTTTAAAAAAAAACACTTGTCCAGTACTTAATGTAAATGTATTGCTTGGCTTGTTTTGTATAAAGATGTAGTGTGTTGAGGAAAAGTAATAAAGCTCCAGAGTTTATTACAGTTGTTGAAATGCATTCAGTCAAGTTATGTATGCAGCTGTAAACCTCTTTTTTCTATTGTTGTACAGATTACTTATTGGTTTGATGTTCTTTTTTTTTTTAATAAACAGTATAAGTAACAGTAAGTATAACCAGCAATTACTAAAATTCATTCCTTTTTCATACCACTTAATCTAATTTAAGGTTGCAATGGAGAGGCAGGTAAATGGGACAGGTTGCAAGTCCATAGTATTTATGAAATTATGAAGATAAAATATAATAGTTATTTCTATGTAGAATATTCTTTTTAAGTTTTTTTTTATTTAAATGTATATAAACATTGTACTGATTTTTTATATGACTAATTTATTGTTCTTAATTCAAGAACCCTATTTGTGGCAGGACATGCAGCCAAAATAAATAACTGTATTATATATATATATATATATATATTTATATATATATATATATATATATATATATATATATATATATATTTGCAAGCCATATAAAATTTCTTTCAGATCAATATTTGTCAGTCTACAGGAATGGGCAGAAAAAAGACTTGGTGTGCTTCTCTGATCATAGCAGTTTTTGTACAAAGATAGGAGATTTAGACTCAGACATTGCGACGTGCTAGACATGAGTGCAGATTGACATTTTCAGCTTGGATCATTTGGTGCTGCTCTCCAGCAGAGGTCATTTAGGCGGCACAAGGTTGCTGTAAAGATCTTCCATCCTATGATGATGACATTTGATGTAGATGGTGAAAGCTGTCAGAAAGTGACTTTATACTTAATTTTTTATTAAGGCTTTCTATAGAAGTAACTTTTAAGCATATTCATTTGAAAAGCATTGGCTCAGTAGATGATGCTAAGAAAACAATCGATTCTTTAAAAAAAAAAAGAATAAATATGGATATACAAGTTCACACAAGATCACATATATTGATAGTAAGTATCTCAGGGCAAATGCCATCCTCATGTCAGCAGAAGTCCTTTACATTCCACACTCACCATGAGACCATCAACAGCTTAATTACTTTTTAAATATAATATTCTGCTAGAAACATTATTATGTTGGCAGTTGCGAACAGGAGTAAATTGACAGTAATTTACCCACCCCCCCATCCACCTCTCACAAGTTCTTCAAAAGACCTTTTTTTTGTGTTGATCTTTTTCCAAACTATAACAACATGAACTTTCCACAAACCTCCATTTCCTTTTCCGATACAGTTTGAAATGGACTTTTTTTTATGTAGTTGTGTTGTGTAGTTAATTATCCCTGTATGATCACCACCTTACTGACAGATTTATAGTTTATAGTATATGGACACATGTTGTTACATATTGTATTTCCACATGAATCTACATACCTCCAAATAAAACCACTTCAGTAATTTGAAGTGCAATTTAGTGCATCTCTTTTAAATGTTAGGATTTGTCAAAATTTCCTTAATCTTTGATAAATTATTTAATTTTCTTTTATCATTATTTGCAATTATTTTTCTTTTCTTAAAAAAAGGCATTTTGGGGAAAGTGAAGGCCGTGCTTTAGATGTTTACACAATGGCTTCACTGATGGAGTACCACTGCTGCTTTAAGCTGGATGCTGTTGCCCTGGAGACACTACAGTGTTCAACAGTTAGGTCAGCTGGTATTTTCAACATGTAGTACCTTCTTACTGGTTGCAATAGTATCAATTTGTACATCTATTAATGTCAAGATTTGGAGAATGAACATATGTAAATGTAATCTAATTGAAATGGTGCAGCCTGGTCTATTAAATTTCTTCAAATGTAAAGGAAGTGTTCATAAAGCCTGTTTCTGTCATTTAGTGCAGCATCGGTAGTATAAATGGGCTTACTGCGCTTTTTCCCCAACGCTTCATGAAAACTTCTTTAACTTGTTTTAATTTAACACAGACCTACATATACTAATATATATATATATATATATATATATATATATATATATATTAACAAATTAAACATATTAATTCTTTTAAATATAAGAGTCTCAAACAAATGCTTAACTGTAAGACCAGGAGATTAAGTGATAATACTGATTTTTCTATTTATTTTTATTTGTTTTGCTTTTTCTTTTTAGAAAAAGCATGTTAAATTACATATAAAACAACAAAAGGAAATGGAATTGCATCTCTTCTTTTCCTTTCTGTTGTTTAGCAATACACAATAGATGACAGGGTGTAAATAAATGTGTGTTTTTCCATTAGTGGGCCATATATCACACAGCAATTGAGTAAGTGGTGAGTTACAGCTCCTTTCACAGTGACAAAATAATATCCTGCAGTGATGATGGCCATTAAGATGGCTTTGTGCATTTACATCAGTGATGTGCTGCGCATTTTACTGTAGATGGAGGCAAAGCCTGAAAAACAGCAGTTAGAATAATCAAATAGATGCAAGCATTATTGTGTTCACAGCTTCAAATAGCTCTTATCTTTACCATATTTAGGGTTAGGGTTAGATTTGTTTGTTTTTGTTTTTTTTTATTGAGAATCTATTGCTTGAAAATGGATGACAATGACCAGTGATACTCTACACAGGGCCAGTAGATGGTAGTATCTTCACTTATTTGCTCCTGACATTACCTCTACCTCTCATCCAGTCACACACACACACACACATACTGGTTTATCTTCATATGTCCAGCATGTTTCAGTATGTCAAATTTCAGCTGCGTGAAAACAGGAGATTTATTTAGATTTGGTCAATACTTTGGTTTTAAACAGTAACTGAGCCGTGTGTAAACACTGGTGAGATGCTTTTAATCTCCACATTCTATATTATGGCCTTCATGTTCAGCTAAAGGGTAAATGTTCAATTGTTTTAATATTTGTTGCCAGCATGTTATATATTATATTTCCTTTGGCTTTAAATGTAAATGAACTGATGCGTTTCCTTTTATCACCTTTTTTAATAGCTTTTGAAATGTCACATTACCATGTAGCTTTTCATCCATGAAGAACAGTTTTATTAAGGTAATAACAGTTGTTGGTTAGGAATGGTGTCTGCAGCCTTAATAAACTCTCTTTGACAACAATGTGACTGGTTGAGTAAAAATATTAGTTTTTAGAGTATGCATGCAGTGCATAGATAATACTTTAAAAGATGAAATTTAGGGTGGTAATGTCTCAGGATCACATCGAACCAAACTAACTAGGAGCCTTCTCACGTGATGACTAAAAAAGATGGGTTGAATGATATAGAGGGATGAACAGCAGTATTAGGGATGAAGAAGGGGAGATGAATGCGGGTGAAGGGTGGTGGGATGATAAAGAAGGGTTAGATGGAAGAATAGATAAGGGGGTTAAAAAATGGTAGTTTAAGAAGGCTTACCAACTGACTGGAGTGCTTAGTTTTCCAGGTTGACTTAATTTGAATTCAGTTTATGCTTATTTTCACCAATTTTTTACTCATTTCTCTCTTAATGACACAAGCTGTTCTAATGGTATTACCAAATGTAACTCCTTTTCAATCTTTTTATTCACATTTCAACATTTTTCCAAGTTATCTTCCGCATATAAAGCTCTGGAGCAGATTTGTATCTTCTAGCACCACACCTCTCTCTACCTCACTCCCCTCCCTCACTCACATCCACTCCCTCTCATCTTCCCTCCCTATACTTTGCAGAGAGGCAGTCTGAAAGAGCAGAAGAGAGCCACAAACTGTCAGAGGAGAGCAGAATTTGCTCTTTGCTTTTACATAGCTGCCACATGCCTTCTCATTGGAGTGAAGTGACGGAGGAAACACTGAGTTCAACATGCGTGGACTTTATTTCCCTTTGAGACATCTTCTCTGAATCTCTACTGACTTTGTGAGAGCTTAGGATTAATGACTTTGCACTCCAAATAAACCTGAGTCTAGTTCTCTCTTTTTTGGGGGCTTTTGTTTTTCTTTTATTCCTGTTTTGAACCTCGTCTCAGCACAACTCTACTCAGACTGGATTTAGGGAGTGAGCGAACTGCAGGCGGGTGCCGGGAGTCACCCGGCCGGTGTTTGCGGGCCAGCATAGCACTGGAGTGGGTGCAGGGGAATTGGAGCGTGGGGCCAGGTGGGAGTACCGGTCCTGGTCCTGGCGGCGGTCCAGAGGGCGAGGAGGCCGGCTCTGGGTCCGGGTTCGGATCAGGGTATGGTGGCGTCGAGAGGGCAGAGGGTGGAGAAATGCTGAGCGCCATCTGGGAGACAGAGGGGCTGCAGACGGTGGGCATTGTGGTGTTGGTGTTCGCTTCCATCAAACTACTGCATCTTATGGGGCTCATCAGCTTCTCAGAGGGTAAGACATGGATTGAAAAAACACAAGGGAGAGTAGCACACTTTTAGAGAAAGAAGAGAGTTGAGATAGGAGGGAAAAATGTTTTTGATTTGTTATGATGCAATTATTTAATAAATTCTTCCTCTAATGGTGTTTACTCCCTTAAATAATGGAATTTATATGAAATTTTAATTGGAAAATAATTATTTCACTTAAAGAAAACTACTTTTTATGGTTTTATTTATGTATGAAACTGAAAATTGAAAAGTTTACACCAACTTGACTTTTAACTTGTAATTAATTTTCTTTTCCTGTGGAAAGATCCAGGTATAACAGATGGAATTAAGGCTAAATTTGGACATTTTAAGCCTTCAAACTTAAAATTTTGCTTGTTTTTATGTGCACTTCAAAATACAATTGGATATCTTGAAATAAAATTATATATCTCATATATATGATATATATCATCATTAGCATAAGCTATAGAGCTGATTACAGTGTACCAAGTATGGTCAGTGTAAAGTTCTACAAGCACAGCATGTGTCAGCCCTATGTAAACTGTTTAGTTAACATCTTCTACTGCTGTCTCATTAAATACAGTCAAGCAGCACACTAAGCAGTTTGAACACAAAACCGAGTCATCCATCAGATAACTGCTTAGAAAATGCACCTAATTTTTAAAATAAATTTAAATAATCAAAAGTTGTGGCATCTGTATGCTTAATTATAGAAACAGTGTATATACAGAGACATGAGGGTGTGATGCAATAGTATATAGCAGTAAAACAATAAAAAAGTGGGGTTTTGTGACCTGGAAGAGGTGTTTTGATAGTAAACAGAATCTAGCTGTGTTATTTCAAATGCCCATGGGAGCGGTGTTTCCATTCGGGGGAACGGTGAGCATCACGCTGAGCACAAGCGTTTACATGCTTCACTAAACAGTTACGAGCTGCTTTCCCTTCACTGCGTTTCCAAACCCAGCAGACATGTTATTGATTATTTGACATGGTGAGATGAGGCATACAGCAGAGCTTACATTTCTGATTCTGTTTGACGGTTGATGTGATCTGGTTTTCACAAACGTGTCCCAGAATCTAATTACTTGCAGAATTTCTGCTGCCTGAACTTTTGGAAGCTGACAAGCAGTCAATAAAGATATTGATGCATGTATGTTTGCAGTTGTGTTATCAGAAGAAAAGAAGTGTGAGAAAGAGAGATTAGAAGATGTGGTTCCAAATGAGCCTGAGAGGATTTTCCATGGAAAGCTGGAAAGCTGAACATGACAGATTCCAGATATTGGTTTGAGTTGTTTCGAACTGTAAAATTTTGGTATGCTCTTGATTTTTAAGTTGCTGGAAAGAAATCA
>JBAMIG010000005.1:6361432-6378243 GCA_037177335.1 Kiunga ballochi
AAAACATATGTTTTTATGTATTACACCTTTATTTGTCTTTTTACGTTTTAGGGGCTGAGACTGGCAAGAGTCAATCATTAATACCTAAAAAATATCTTAAATCATCTGTTAAATGTTAAAAAAATGGTCAGTTATGTAAATGTTTTTTAATATATGATGGATTTACCTAGCAGTAAGAAGTTTAATTGGCAGCTTTGAAAAAAGGTCTTTTTGTGGAGAGTTTGCAAAATCTTCCCAGGTACCCTAGGTGTCTTTTCCCACTCCAAATTCATGGATATTTAAGTTATTTGGTCTCTAACCTATCCGTCTCTGTGTTGGTCCTGGGATGAACTGGTACTGCTTCTCACTTGCTAATTAGCGGGCTAAGCTCCAGCCACACAATGACCCTGAATTTGACTAAGCAGGATATTAAGTGAATGAGGTGACTAAGTCATTGTTCAAGTTTATGATTAGACTCTTCTTTACAATGGGACTTTTAGGCTTTGTATTAAAGTCACTCCGGCTGCTCATGTCAAAGCAGATTAAGCTTTAGATTTTCCTTCAGAGTAACATGCCTCTCCTGAGTTGTGTGATTCTTTAGCGAGGTTTTATGTGGGTCTGTTTTTGCATGAAAATAGGTGTGTGTGAGCTGTATTAAGAGCTCTGGTTGTGTGGGTTAGTGAAATTGTATCTATCAAAGTGAAATCACTCATAACCCTTTCTTTTTACATGTTTGTGTGGAGTTACAGTACAAGCCGTAACTAAAAAGCATGAATTTTCTATGAGTCAATTTGCAAACGTGGCGCTGTTGGTGAGCAGTGTGATCTCACTACAAGAAGGTTGCGGGTTAGAGTCTCAGCTGGGGGATGTCTGAACAGTGGCCTTTCTATGTGGAGTTTGCTGGTTTTTCCTGTGTTACCGTGGCTTCTCTCTGAATACTCCAGCTTCCTCCTACTGTCCAAACAGGTTTATTTGTCATTCTAAATTCTCCATAGGAATGAATATGTGTGTGTGAATGGTGGTCTGTCTCTCTGGTGACCTGTTCAGAGTGCACCCTGCCTCTCGCTTAAATGACCCCTCATTTGACCCCAGCTACCTCCAACCCTTAATTTCATTAAGCAGGTTAAGACAATGATTGACTGACTGATAGCTCACTAATGCTTGTTATGTGGTAAGGATCATTTCAAGTCCATATATTTGGAAAATGTGTTTTCACGCACACTGATTGTAACAGCAATCAGCAAAACCCACTTATGTCAATGAGCTACAATTTTGGTCCCAAATTTTTAGATTTTTAGTCTGAATACGTGTCGACATTCATACCTGAAATAGGATCTGATGTTTAGAAATCTTGAAGCTCTAATGCTTGTTATTAGCTTATGTTGGTCTCTTGTCTTGGTCTATATCTTAAAATGCTCGTATCTTGAAGACCATTTATGGTCTGGTTCCTGCTGGTTTACTCACCTGCATTAAAAAAAATACAGATTTTTTCCTAATGAGTATCCCCAGAGGCTGCAATGAACAACAGTTTATTTAACCATGCTACTCTCATTGTAGGAAATAAAATTAAAGATCAATTTGAAATGGAAAAAAGAAACAAGCAATAAATATTTATATTTAAATAAATTTAAAATTAAAACTGTTTTTTGTAACACATAGGAATGAACCTCAATAAGTTTAATTTAGTATATATAATTTATTTATTTATTGTATGACTCTGATTTATTAGAGTATGCAATATAAAGTTTGAATGATTGTAATGTATTTGACAATTGTTGCTATATTGAGGTACAAAATACATCCATCGTCTTAAATCTGACACCAATTCAGATTTTTTTTCTCAAGTCATAAAACAACTTTCAAGGAATTGTTTTTTTATTATTTTAGAATTATTATAATATTTAGAATTATTACTTCTTAAACAAGTTGGACTATGATTTGAATAGATAGCAGATGAATGGATGAATTACAACACAGAAGGCTTACAGCTAAGATTGTGGTGGATTTCTCTGCTGTGCTTAATTTTTTTATTCAAATCCAGCTATCATATGCAGCAGCTGCCACCTCCTCCAATCACACAAAAAAATGTTTGAGCTTTTTTATTTTCATTAAAAACCTCCAAGGACACAGTTTCATTGAATGTGCACGCTCTGCTTAACATTCATATTGTGAGACATGTTCACAGCTGGAAGCTGCCCAATCTGATCACATCGCTCTGCTGTTGGCCACCTGAGCAGCTCCACTGGGGCATCAGGAGGATAAAAGTCTTACTTTAAAAGTCCCCATGGGGTAAATGCTTAGGGAGTTTCTCAGCTGGGCTACAGATATAAACTGGCAACACTCCAGCCAGGAGAGAGTATAGGCAAATTGCATGGGCTGGATCGGTTTCACACTCATTCACTGTTTTACTGTACGGCGTCAGCTGCCAGCTAGGACAAACTGTATGCTTTGTAAAAAAAAATCCAGTCAAAGTAGAGAAATTATACACAGAGTCACATATATGGATTAATTGCTTTGGTCTTTCCTACTGCACAGATTATGAGGACTTCAAATCTGGAATAGATTTGAATATGAACAGCCCTATACCGTCACATTGTCTCTGTCACATTGAGATTTCTACTGCACAGCTTATAAGGACTTCAGACATGTAAAAATAGTTAATGAACAGTGTTTCACTGTCATATTTTGTGAAATGAAACAAGACTCTTGCATCAGACTTCACACAGTCACCAGAGCATTCTACTATGACTATGGGCAAGGACTGGCTAGCACTTGTGGTTTAATTAGGAATGTGGCTGAACTGATGTGAGCATCTGTTCTTTCTGTCCCAAGTCCAGTGTTGAAATGTCACTACAGATATTTTATAGCTCAAATATTATAACAGAACCTGTAAAGACTGACTTGAGATATATATATATATATATATATATATATATATATATATATATGGGATTTGTTTGTTTTTGTTTTTTTTTACCATTAACAGTGCTGTATTGCAGACTGCTGACCAAAGCTTCTAAGGTGTGGGCTAATCATCATGTCAGCCAGTGATAGATTATTCTCTGGTTTAGCTGTACACAGCAACAAACCCAATCATAACCCCAATGGCCCCACAATTACACACATTCGCAAGTGCATTATTACCCGAACAAGGATGCAATACTGTGTCAATTTAGACGTGTCGTCTGCCATTAGAGGATGGCGGCACAGAGTGTTCACTCTGATATTCATCTAATATGGTTCTCCTTTGTGCCCTTAGTAGAGATTTATGACTTGGCAGTTGGTGTCTGTGCTATTTGGAAACTGTCTTTTTTTTACTTGTTTAAAAGTGGGTGCGCATATTTACCATTTTGGGTAGATATTATCAATCTGAGGGAGTAGGGGTCTATTTTTTGGTACAAAAATGTAGGATCATATTTTAATAATGAATCTCCTAATACGGTCTATGCCAAACATTAGGCAATCACAAAATGACTTGTTTACACATGGTGCTTCTGCTGCCTCTGTTAGCTGCCAGAGAAGAATACTGTTTTGTTGTTTTAGAAAAAAAACAACTACATTGTATTTTTTCTATTAGAAAATATCTACAAACATGACTTCTGGGGGTATTCGGTGTCATGCTAGTCTTGCTTCCTGGTTTCCTACATTTGTTGTCTGTTTGCATTGTAAATGGATTTTAATTGATATAAATTATTGTAATATTGCAAACATGTTTTTGACATTTTAACATTCTTTTTAAACCTCAGCTCTACAGCAGCAATCTGTATATTCTCTATTCTCATGTTTCTCTTGGTAAATTATGCTCCCATTTGTCAAGTATAAACTTGTTTGTGTTTTTTCAGATGCATAATCGAATGTCGTCTAGCACTGACAGAGTCTTAAACCTTGCTGAAATGTTGGGGGAAAAGTATTGATCAGAAATGATAAAAGACCTTTGGTGCTGTTCTTTGGCATTTGCTGTGATCAAGGCAATATGATATGAAAGTCATAGATAATCACATCATCTGATTGTACATAAGGCTGCACAGTTTCAGAAACTAGGATTAACTGTGTCAATCAGTCTTTATGTTCACAATGATTTGTAATGAAGCAGCCAGCGAAGCTAAAAACATGGTTTTCATTTTGTTAAGTGGTGTCTACATTTCTTATTTACAATAATTATTTTACAGCCATTATGGGAACTGTGCTCCATCTTTATGAGATTGTTTCTTTGAGTCTTAAATCCATAATGAAAGTTGAGTCAGCAAATATGTTTACCATCTTTTTCAATAATTCAGATGATGACAATAATCTGCTCGGTAAATCAAACAGGCTGTCTCCATTTGGGAAATAAATTCGTCTCATGCTGCCATTTAAAGAAAATTAGAAAAACATGTTAGCGATGACATGTTCATGTAGTAAAGTGTAGGATATTTAGCCAGTTGCTTCTTTATACCTTTTAAATATTTATCCATTTACCAGTGCGTTGAAAAAAGCTAATGACCCTTTGGCTATTTATCTGTGATGTCCACCCATTCAAGGGTGGGACTTGATTGACTTGACCTTTGCCTGAGCGTCATGACGACGAGTCCCTCTGGTGCTTTTTAGAGGTGAGAAAGAAGCAGTAATAGAGCTAATTGAAAGGAAAAAAGACCCAGCTTGTCAATTTAAGTCTGGAAAGCAAGGGCGAGGATCAGCAATCAGCTGGGATGAAAACATCACAGGCAATAAATTCTGATTTTACAGACATGACAGATGCTTGTGAGCTGAGGATAGGATGTGGATTTGAAATCTGAAAGAGGGATTTGAAGACAGATTATATTCCTAATTAAATGACTTGTGCTGTGCACTTGTAATGCAGGGATCATCAACACTGTTTTTAAAGCACTGAATCATTTGAGATACTCTAATCTTATTAAAAATGTATTATTTTTATTTTTTGTTTGTTTGTTTTTTCGGGGAAGCTCGTTTGGTTGGAGCTCACACTGCACTGTTTTGAAATTGTTGAATTCTTAAAGAAAAATTGTGGATAGTTTATTTTAAATATATTTTTTCAAAAGTATATCAGTGGAGCATGTACAGTTGCTTTTGATTCTTCTTAAAGAAGAATTGTGCATAGTTGCTTTTAAGGTGTTTAAAAAAGAGGAAACAAATGAAACCTTCAACCATTTATGGAACTTTTGAAGCTACTTTTTTCTTTTCAAAGCTACGGGACCCGATGCTTTAATTAGCCCACAGAATTAATAAATGTGTTGCCACATGAATACTGCTACAATAATCTCCACAATCAATGCAAGGACATATGTTTCTCAAGCATAATACAATTATTATTTCCCAAGCATATTCCTAAAACGTATTTCTATTCTTTGAGCTGATGTAACATATTTTAGAGTTTGCCTTCTCTATATCTATAAGAACATATTCTTAGAAATGGAAAAAAATTTCAGGGATCAACAGTAATTTACTTTTTTTTATCTTAAAAAAATATCAACATGAACAAGTACTGGGTATATTTAAAAAAAAAGGCCATTTAAATGGCATAAGCTGGTGTTGCACACCATAATCGTGTTGCTCCCTTACTGGCAAGTACCTTTTACTTCACAATATAATGACCATTTAAAAGCATTATTGTCAAAAATACAAGCGTGGTTTATTAACTGTGCATTATATTTCACTTTTGATGTTTTTCATGTTGAATATTTTTAGCATTATCTCTTCTTTCACTAAAGGTTGTTTTAGGTTTCCAGACTTTTAATGTGTAGCATAAAAGCGGTCCTATCCTGTCAGAAACAATCCATTAATGCAGTTTTCTGAGTGACAGCTTGAGTCACTGTGATTTTCCAACCACAGCTGAGAGATGACTTCTGTGAAGGTGAGTCATGAAGAATCTCCTCTTCCCGAATCTTTCCCCCCTCCATGAAAGCTCTAAGCAGTGGAACTGAAGTGTGATAAAAGTCTCTCGTCCTCACTAGTGCCATCTAAAATCTTAAAAATGATTGCTGTCGAAAGGCCAAAAGACCTTCCTTTCCATTGCTGCAATCCGGTTTTCTTTGAAAGTGACGGAAGTGGTTCCATGTGAAAAATGATTTGAAAATAAAAATGTTTTTTTTACACCCCAGATTCCAATAAATGTCTCCTCCATGGTGATGATGTGTCACTATAGCCAGTATGGGAGTTTTCTGTGCCACAAAAAGAACCTCGGCATGTATTCCCCAGACCTTTGGTCAGTATATTGAATCTGGGTACCGAACAAAGGCCTACTGCTTTTTTTATTTAATGTCTATCTAGGCTCTATTAAACTAATGGGAGCTGTTTTGGTTACATAATGAAATCAGTAACTTGATCAGAGGATGCAAGGGAGATTTCATGACTGATAGGAGTTTTTATAAAACAGCGTATCCAATGACTGAATATTTCTTTGGGCATTATAGGCTGCATAACCCACGTTAATGCACACAGAATATACATATACAACATTGCATTTAATAGAAGCAATGGCTGCAGGCTCATTCTAGTATTCAGGAAAGCCTTTGCCTTTACTGGAACTGCTGCATTACAGATGTGGACTTTTAGGTAGCAAAATACAAATAATGGTCAGTTTTCCCACTGTGGCTTTCATGTTAGGAAGAAAAGTATATCAGTGGAGCATGTACAGTATGTTTTATGGACATGGGAAGCCACACAGTCTGGTTTGGTTACCAGCAACCACTTACAGTCTGAGCTAAAGTTTGCCTGTTAATGCTCATTGAACCGTAATATCAACATTTTACAGGTTTTATTGTTCTTTATCCTCTGTTGCCTCTAAAACAATGCTGTGCAGCAAACAAATCTGCCTGTTTATCAATTTAGTTTATTTAGCAAAAATCAACCTGTAACAGATCAATTAGTTGCTGAACTCCTGAACTTGATTCTGTGAACAGTGGCATTTCCTTTGTTTCCATTTCTTGCCTTGCATCTCGCAACAGTCTGCCTTTTGGATTATTTGCCTAATCAGTGACACTATAACAAAAATGCATGTTTTCTCCAAAGAAATGTATTGATACCAAAGTGAACAGATTTAAAATGCAAACCGTTTTTCTTTGCAGCTGCAAAGGAACATGCTATCGGTGGTCTCACTTATGTTTTCAACTGGGTTTGGCTTTGAAACAAACCAAACACTGACCTTCCTTCCCATAATTCATATCCTTAAGTCAATTCAATTGCAATCTTTTCTGCCTGTCACAAGTAACTAGAGGCTGTTTTATTCAATTCCAGCAGTGGCATATTGTTTTACCAGACTGCAGTCTCAAAGCCTTGCATTTGCACCCACCAAATGGGAACAAATGGCAGATCTATATCCACCTCCCTCATTGTCCCTTTGATTTAGTTGATAGAAAATGAAGCTTTCTCATGACACATTGGGGACCATGTTTGAATTACTTTTCTCATATTGTCTTGCAGATCTATTAGCAACATGGCAGCATTGTAATGTCCACTGTTGGCTGCTTTCTGGATGTCTGTTATTATTTGTTTTGGAGCATTAGAAAGTATTTGCTTCTGCAACTGGGAACAAATTGTAATGCTAGAGAGGCAAAGTCAGTCACAACAATCTTTTGTGTGCAGGCAAATCTGGAGATGCCAGCACTATGCGCTGTAGAGCTTTGTATTAACCTTTGCACATGTACATTATTCAAATGGCATGTCTATAGATTAGCCTCTTTTCTATAGAAACAGCCTGGAGGTTGGTCTCCCACATGTGGTGTTGCATGTTTACTTTAGCTCAAATTTATGCAAATTCTCATTTGTTTGGATTGGGATGCTATCCAGAAATTAAAGCTAAAACATCCCTTTGAAGCACAGTAGTAGTGTTCCTATGAAATTATTAAGGCTTTTTATATAAAGTGCATTACACTCCTATTGTTTCCCTTTACTTTAGCGAACAAGGATATGTATTTAAATTTTGAGCTGTCTCTGTTGTAGCATGTGAAGGAGAGGGATCATCTTAGAAAATATTTACATTTAAGGGACATTATCCAAGCAATAAGCCAATATAGCCACACAAGACTTCCCAATTTTAATATTTTGATGTTGCCAGCTTGAGCCTGTAGCACTGGCATTACATTACACCAACAGGTCGATTTGATATCGCCATGTTTTTTATTTTTAGGGACACCTGCCAGTCATGTTGATGCAAGCTGTCAGACATCTCTCAACTGCTCTCCTCATCTCATGCCTTTCTGGGTGTAATTTCAGTTAATTGCTATCTGCCAAGTCTCTGTCACATTTGTCCCTTTTTTTGCTGGAAAACAACTTGCAGCCTTGGGACTGAAACCCTGAAATGAATACTGAGCTTAAAAGTAGCCTCCTCTCTTCCGGCTCCTGGTGATTTAGATTTAATTGGGCCAAAAGTCTTTGCCTTTGCATTTTTGCAACTAACTGTGTGACAATATGACCTTCTTTGAATGTTTTATGAGTAGAGTTTTGCTAATACAGAGGTGGCATTTACGAATTTGGGGGGAGGGTGAATTAAAAATCAAAACCCATTATTAGTTTTCACATAAACATAAATAATTTATTTTTATATTTTATGTGTTTCACGTTGTTATTTTGACACTTTTCTTTTCAACATTGCTTCAGTCCATTAAAGTTAGCAGGGACTTTGTGTTTGTGGACAGCTCTTAAAAAGTCTTGCCACAGCATGTTTGTTAGGTTGAGGTCTTGACTCTGACTGGCTCATTGCATTCCTTAATTCTCTTCTTCTCAGATATGTTTTATATATTTGCTGCTGTGTTTGGTATTATGGTTATGTTGCATGACCTAGTTTAAGTCTATATTAAACAATCAAACTCATCGCCTGGCTGCAAAACAACCCCATATCATCCCCCTGCCGTCACCGTCTAGCCTGACCTTAAGCTATGCTCCTGTCACCTTTTTGAAAAGAACAAGCAACCAAGATTTGTAATTGTTTGTTTTTTACAACTGTTCTGTCATTATCTTAAACATTTGACATATTAACAAAAATCTTTAAAGTCTAAGCGGCAGCTCTGTAGTGTTTTGCTTTTTATCTTTTGCAACATATAACAATATTATCACAGGACGAGATAACCAGAGCGTCTAATCCTGGGAAAAAAATGGACTGCTGGGATGAATGTTGCCACTTGCGAATAATCTTCCTCACTGTAGAATGATGGACAAAAGATTATTTAGACATACTTCTCTTAGCGTACCCAGATTGGTCAGTAAAACTATTTTTAAAGGATCATTCCTGATATTTTTCATGTTTGGTGTCACGTAGACACATCTGAACGTTTCTGAATAGCAAATGGCCAAAACCTGTATGTTTATAGAGGCGGTCATACATATTGCTGAACAGTTAATCAAGTGACTTTAATTAGCAGAACTTAACTGCTACTTCCTCTCTTCTTACCTACTGTATGAGAAGAGTAAATGTGTACTTAGTGTTTGACTGCTCATGCATCTGGACTTAGTTGTGAGGTAACATGTCACTTCATTCACCTGAGGATGCGTTTTCCAGAAATCGTACTCTCTTTTTAAAATAGCTTTTATATTAGATGCTTTTGTTTTAATGTTGTTATATTGCTGCGAAAGCCGTGGTGTTCTAATGCTTTTCATATTGGTTGCTGATGAAAAAGCCAGCTGCTGTGTGACTGACTTAGATACCATCTGTCTGGAGTTCTGCAAAAGACGAATTAAGTGATTAACACATGGAAAATACAAGCTTTAACACCAGGTGTGAGGGCTGTAAACATTAATCTTGGCAAGTAACTGAGCTCTGTGGAGTCATCTTACTGTCATTGTCAAGGAAGAAAACTTATTTGAGAGAGTTTTAGAAAGTTTTGGATTTTTCAAATTCTTATTAAAGTTGGCTACTGTGATGGACCAAGCTGGTGAAGGATGAGGATCACAGGTGGCTTAAAAAATAAATGGGTTTTCTTTACCCAAAATACAAAAATCTTAAAAGAGGTCAACTAAACCTAACTAAATCAAAGTCATAATATCAAAAATAACTTTAACTCAGTAAATAGCAAACAAATTAACCCAAACTAACCTGACCACAAACATGAAACAAACAAGACTCAAATAAGGGCATCATCTTCAAAGGTCTTGTGGCACTTCCTGTCCACAGACTTTCCTTTTACTCCTTCCTGCCCTCCAGTGTTCCACACACCCTCCAGCAGCAACAAAAGAAAACAAATAAAGGTTAAATAGTTGAACACAAAAGCCCCTAAATGTGCGCGCTAACATAAGGAAATAAAAGTATTACAACTAAATTTAATGAAAAAAAGGGAACTAAATGTGTTGGTGCAAAGTGTTTCTGCTTTTATGTTGTGTGGCTATAAATGTTGCTATCACAGCTACATATGCAAATATGGTTTCTGAACCTTTCTGTAAACTTGTTGAAGACTTTAATCTAAAAACAATTTTTAAATGCCCAAATCATGTTTTTCTAACATTATGGATCTCAGTGAACAGACTTTTAAGAGGCAAAAATAAGGCAATACTTTCCTGGCTGATAAAAATCACTCAGTGATTACTTATATCTGGTAATTTGCTTGAAGAAATGCTAAAATCATGAAAAAAATCCCTCAAATTTAAAGAAAATATCCAAATTCCAATAAACAATGAATTAACTTCTAATTTTAATCCTAAATCTAACATTCAGTGAATGTGTTATTTAAGCCTGTTTTTAGGACTTTCCACTCACTCCTTTATGTTTTAAATTTACATCCTTTGTCCTTAAATGGACTCGGCACAGCTCAGCCCTGTGAACATGACAACATCAGATTGCTGTCAGGTATGTTGTTGCCAAATCTCAAACATACTATATTAGGATAGAACTCAGGTTGAGACAAGATCAGTTTTGTTTTAACTACATTTAGATAAAGTGTTGTTGGGAGCTTAACATTAGCTGTCCCATCCCCCAAAAAATCTGTTTTATTTATTACGTTTTTTCACACCTAACTATGTTGCCATCATTTTTTTGCAAGTCCTAAAAAAGCAGAATAGGCGACTATCAAAGCATCTTTATTTTAGAATTGCTGATCAAGAACTGTCCACAGAAAATGAGCAAAGTCCACTAAGATTGATAACTGATTATGTATTTTTAGCAGACCCCACAGACCAAAACACCATATGGCGGTTTAAAAGGCATTAATTAACATGTCTGGAAAAAACATGGTTGTTACTATATGGTCAGATTGGAAGCTCCATTCATTCACTAAAGTCAGCACTTAATTAATTAATTAATTTAATTTAGTAAGCTCATGATTACACTTAATCAGAATAAATTGGATAGAAGTTGGATTTAATTTTACTGTATTGTTCATTTATATGCATATTTAAACACAGCAATGGTTGCCCAAAGTGCTGAACAATTATATAATGCAGAAAAGGTGAATTTCCAACTGGCCTACTTTTCTGAGCTCAGACTTTGTGCCACCATAATGTCTTTTTTTTGTTTTTGGTTTTTTTTTGGGAACGTGGGGAGAGGCATGGATGTTAGATAAAATGCAGATTTTGGGTTCTGACTGCCAGTATTGCTGAGGAAAAATAAAGACAAGGGGGCAGTAAAGTGCAGGGTTTAATCACTGCTAGAGTGTCTGATAATAATAATGCAGTTTCATGCATATTAAAAATAATTTCCCCAAACTAAAGATCCATTTGATTTTTTTATTTAAGCTAAGGGCTTTCTCCAGACCTTCAGGTGCATGTATAGATTTATTCATTTACAGCAACCATGTGAAAACATTAAGATGTACTTGAGGCGTTATTATTAATTATGCATTAACGTTTTCATTGCAGTTGATTTACAGCTTACTACTTTCTACCTTTATTTTATCTTTTGGATACATAAAACCTTATTATTGGACCTCAAAAGATGAAGCAGCAGAGCCACGATTAATAAATCCAGACTCATTGTGACAGTTGATGGCTTAAGATTAATTTTTTGGAGGTTCGGGGACTTTTATGCTGTTCTTGGCTTATTGATGAAGAAGATGATCTGTTGTGGGTCATTTTTATTGTTAGCAGGTACACTGGTGAGTTACACTGCTTCCTGTGGTAATTAGATTTTGCTGAGAGGTTTTTCTTTGTTCAAGGCCTTCACAGGGCTCTCGGGCTCATTTTCTTATATTTTTGGAGTAAAAGAGTTATAGTAGCTCTGATACTAAAACTTCCAATTATAACAGCTATCTCTAAAAGTTGCTAGTCATCTTTTTTTTTTCCTGGTGAAGAAGGCAAAAGTACAGCATGACAACATGTGCATGCACGTAACCACAACACAGGAAAATTAAGCATGCTCAGTTTACAAAATGTGCTTAGTCATGCGCTTGATTCTTCAGGACAACAGGATCCCTTTATAGCATTTAATAAATGTCTAGATGTGTAGCAGAGGCAGCAAAATGCTAAACTCTTTAAGGGGCACCTGGGCACAGCACCGGGCGGCTTTCTGCATTAGCTCAGTCTGTCAGATCCATTTCATCAATAAAATGAAAGGGCAAACATTTAGCAGACAGCCATGACTGCACGCATGCTCTTTTCCTGCTTGATTAAGCACTCTGTCACTCAAGTTCTGCTTTATTCCATTTTACAAATCTGTTTTTATTGCCTCCTTATTGGCTCAGCTTTTCATCGACAGCAATGCTTTGCATTAGGAGTGTTGCCTTTTCCCACCACATTGTCCTTGAGCTCCAAGATAGAAGGATGTCTCTCTGTAGAGCCGTAATACATCCGAATAAAACTAATCTGCTGTCAAGACCAATATATCTTAGTAACAAAAGAAACATCTGTCTGGTTCCGTCTCAGTAAGGACACTTGGCAATCTCTTCACATTGGTAGGAAGAGAATGACCAAGGAAGTAACATGAACAGATGAGCGTTTCATCCTCTAAATCTCAAAGTTATTGTGCTGTTATTGAGGGCAATATTGGCCAACCCTCCAAAAGGAAAAGGAGCAGTGTCTTCCTGCTGAGAGGTTACTTTGTTGCTTTAAACACTGAGCTGTTTCCTGGTTTGCCTGCAGTGCAATAATCCAATGTGCACACTGTACGCAGTAGCAAGAAAGTGAATAGGTAGGGCATCCTTTAGGTATAGATAATTTTCTCAAAATAAATGAAAACCCATTTCTAAATGTATTTGACCAAAACAGCCCCTTTGAGCCATCATTTTCATCCTCTTGCCCAACAGTTTTGCACTTTGGCTTCAGATTTATGATAGTTTTCACTGCTTCTGTTCTATGATGTAATTGCTCCTGCTACTGTATATCCCTTTATAGCCCCAGGTTTATAGAGGCCTCCTTACAACTCCCATCGACTCTCCTGACATTTGTTTGACTGCTGATAAATATGCCATGAGCGTTACCTCCCGCGCTGCGCTGTGATTATTCGTTGCATGATTGACACATGGCTCGCAGCCCCCGGAAACTCATCTTAGCACAGGTTGTCGCCAACAAACTTACAATAAATCTTTGAGAATACCCGCAAGAGGGAGGAGAAACAGCTTTTTCACTATAAAGGTCAGGGCGTGGCCTTATTGTTGAAAGATGTTCATACTTGGAATGCAGCTGCAAGTGGATCAAGTCAACTATTTGTGTATCAAGTTCCTTCTTTTTAGTTTTTTATACAGGAGTTCAGCTATTTTATTAAACTGCATGCTTCTTTGTGTGTGTGTGTGTGTGTGTGTGTAGGGGCATTGAGATAAATGGGGAGATTAGTAAACCAGTTTTACAAGTGATGTCTAAGGCTCTATCGGGTCTTTTTATTGTACTATTGCTAACAATACTTTGTACTCCTCATGACATGACAACTATACCATGCTTGGGCATCCTTAAACTTGTAGTTAGACCCCTCCCCCTTTAAAATAAAACATGAGGTAGTGTGTGGCTATTAATCTGTTTAGAAGTAAAATGACTATTTCAGTTAAATAAAATTAAGATAAAAGCCGAGACCTGCAGAGCAGCTTTATTTGATATACTGAGATGTTAAAAAATAAAACTGTCCACTTATCCTTTGCCAAACTCAAGCGGTCATTGTTTATCTCCTTTTCAAACTGCCTTCTGCAACTTTTAAATTCATATGCTGCAAGCTACTGTGTTGTCCTGAAGAACCAGAGAGCCTTCTGAACTCAGATGGACCCTTACCTTTTGCATATCCACTTTCCATGAATGTACCCAGGCTGTTGCCTGGGTAACCACAAGACCTGATGCTGTATTTCCCAGGTTACCCTCAGATTGTCCACAAGCGCGGGGTGAGAGCTCGACTCATGAGGCTCATTCCATGCTCAACAGGCAGAAAGCCATCCTCAAGTAATCAAAGCAAGTGGCTCCTTCTCTCAGTCTGTCTCTGATGTTTTCATTTTCTGACATATGCTTTTCTTTTTCCCTCAGTGGTTTTGTCATGTTGCTCAGCTTCACATAAAGCTGCTTAAAATATTTCAGCTAAAAGAGTGTGAACTTGTGAAATGATAGCCATATATATATATATATATATATATATATATATATCACTTATAGCGTTTGCTCCAAAGCAAGAGATTAAATGTGATTGGCTGAAAAATGTGGTGTTTTTTGCAGGAGGGTGCAATGGAACCCTTGATTATAATGAGGCACTTATAAGATGTATTGCACTTCAGGTATATTAGAGTCGAATATGGTGCTGTGGTGACAGTGTAGTCAGGGACAGCGCCCAGACAGTGTCTGCCATCATTATAGGCCCATTAAAACATTCCACATGGTTCAGCTGCACACTTCTTCCCACAAGAACATAAGATGTTGGTTAAAAAAAAAAAAAAAAAGAAAATACTAATTACGTCTGGTGACGTGCTTGTTGTGACAAATATGTTTTGTTTTATAAACAACCTTGTAATTAAACAAACAAGGAGGTTGAGGAGGACTTTGGTACTGACTTGCTTCAGGGTTTGTCTCGAGAATAAACGTCCGTATGATGAGTTTCGTCAGAAAATTAGAATTGAGATGTCTTAAGTCCCAATCTATAAAGGAAATATAGCAACATGTTGTCACGTCTGACCTTCCTTTGCTTCTGCAGACAGCGTGGAAGATGAGCTTGAACTTTCGACAGTCCGTCATCGTCCTGAGGGCCTGGAGCAGCTTGAAGCACAGACACGGTTCTCCCGTAAGGAGCTGCAGATCCTCTACCGCGGCTTCAAGAATGTGAGTGATACAACCTAAGTACCATGCATAGCTTTTATGCTTATTAACTGCTATCCCTCATGAGGAATTCTATGGATTAATTACATTTTGCTTTACATGCTAAACTCTCTCATTGTGCATGCATGTTGTTCACTGTGCCAGGGGTAATTGGGGCATATCTTGAACCAACAAAGGAGGGTGGCAAGGTTTTGGAGAGTGTCTCATGTTAAACTATCTTGCTTCATTGATACCTGTAGTGTCAGGTGTACTGAAATGATTCAGCTATTGTCTGACAATGAAAGAGGATAGTCATGCTGTGGCTAAATTCCCATTGAGCCTCAGATTCCTTGTGGACCTGCACTGAGCTTCAACCAAACCTTTGAAAAAGCTGGCCAATTAGACTGCTTCCACTGGAGATGGGGAGAGATGGGAAGTGCACTAATGAGCCTTTTAATTTACTCAGAAATTTCTCTCCTCTTCCTCTAAGGTGGACTTTTATTCCACAACAAACTGTACAGATTTTATTATAAGCCAAATTAGCAGGTTGTCTTAGTGGACGGCAGTTCCACATGATTACTCAATTATACAAATTGAGCTGAAACTAAACTGCCATGAGATTGTATTTGTCAATACTGTAAACAAGATTTGTCAGGATTATATTTTCCATTTTTGTTGAATACCAGAAAAATAAAAACAAAAAAAAAAAATTTAAACAATTCAATTGGGTCTCAAAACTTTTTTTTTTCCAGTAATGAGTTTTTCTGTTTGATTTGAACAATATTTTGTCACATTTATACTTTGACAATAATATCTGATGAAGATGATGATGATGATGATGATGATATGGTATTGTCCACTGATTTTCCACAAATAGTCTCTAGCACTTCAGGACAACACATATGTCCTACAGGACAATAGCTGTGTCCAACCAGACTTGCAGCAATCTTGCTCTTATTAATGATGATTTCATGCTAATGTTGATTTATTCTCTGATGTACGTTGCTTTGGATAAAAGTGTCTGCTAAATGCCAATAGAATATAATATGAGAGAATAGAATAGAATATCTGTCTATGCCACATGAGTCTGAAAATATGTACTTCATTGTCTGTTTTTTTTCTTAGCTTGAACTGTTCCCATTCAATTTTTTTAAGTTTGTTATAGACTCTGCTATAATGCTTTGTAGGCTTTATGTAAAGCAGTAAAGCACTATGAATGTCCTCCACTCTAAAAAGGTTTTCCTATGTGTCCCCATACTAAACTCCGCTGCCCATCTCACACACATTTTCCTCATATATGGCTCCATGTTGAAGGAAAACAGGTTTTCCACTGATATGAGATTTATGTTGTAACAAAAGTATAATCCACCACACATACATTTACACATAATAAGTTGTGTTTGCTTAATGTGGAATACCAAAAGATCTGTGTGTTAACATGGTAATGAAATTCTGTACAAATTATTTTTGTGTAGTCAGATGTTTGGGCCTGAAGCCCAAATTAGATAACAGTTCATTTACAAATGCCTAATGGTTATTGTCCATATGGTAGAATATTTTATAACTGCATGGGTCAAAGGTCTTCTGTATCTTGCTCCATGTTGGTGACCTTGGTAGAATAAAGCAGAGCTCTTTAGGGGCCTCATTTATAAAGCCATCGTACGCACAAAAAATGGCGTACGCCAATTATAGTCAACTTTTGGGATTTATAA
>JBAMIG010000005.1:6398078-6411592 GCA_037177335.1 Kiunga ballochi
TATAGATATATATAGGCTTAATTCTTGTGTAAAGGCTAAAGGAAAAAAAAACATTGCTAACTTTTCATAGTTATAAAAAGCTTCTGACATGAAAACTCACCTGATTTGGCGAAGAAGTTAACGAGCGCGTCAGTCTCGCAGTTCTTGTACAGCTCTGACAACTGGGAGCTGCAGTTCAGGCTGAGGTTGTGGATGCGCAGTCGCCGCTGACCGCCAATGGTGGTGTACAGCAAGGCACACTGGGAAACGGAGTGCAAATGACTAAAACCAAATAATCCTTTGCAAACGCTTTCTGCAAACAAACCCACATTTTAAAAAGACACACACCTGCATAAGAGCCCCTGTCTCCTCGTTGAGTGTGTCATCGTGCTTCAATTCCACAGTCACAGCCTTGTCACAGTCCACGGCTGCCATCTCTATGTCTGTGGTGTTGTTCATGTGAACTGCACCGTAGAAGTCTGTAGCTCTAAAGCCTTGGAAATAACACACACACACACACACAATATAACAATCACTTCCTGACACATTATACTGCTATGGCTCTTTTCTTACCCGTACTAGTACGAACTCGCATGATGGCATCGAAACCAATGCTTTTCTGCACGTCTTTCCTCAGGTCTCTAAGGAAATGCTCCCCATCTGTCTCCATCTGTCAACCAGCAGATGGCAGTGTTGACAATAAGTGATCATGTGCAAAGGACAAGCAAGATGAAGCAAAAGAATGTCTTAACTCAAGCCATCCTGTGTAGCCAAGTAAAGGAACTTTTAATATTCTTATTTAGATAAATAAAAAGCACACTGTAAGATGATTAGGTTGACATGCAGAGATTTTTTTATCCTATAGATGGAGGGTAATTTGCCTTTGATGCCTGTGCCACTCTATTGCTGGTGTGTTTCTCTCTTTGTTTTGCTTTAGTGTGCATGTGTTTTGTTGTACAGTGTTGAGCAACTTCTCATGCTTGTGTTATTCCTTTGAGACAGTTCTATATTAGACTGCATGCTCAGCCAAACTCGTGCATCTTGCCTTTAGCAGGCTGCAATGGATTTTTCCTGCATGTAGATGCACAATTCTTGTGTAAAGGCTAAAGGGAAAAAAAACATTGTCTTTTTTTTTTTATTACTTTGTGTTTGCTCTGTGCAAAAGTGTTAACAACTGTGGCAGATACCTGGAAGTTGTTGTACTTGTAGACAGAGCCTCCAGTGTGTGAAGGCACATCAGCCATGGTTGCCAAGTCCAGGTACTGACTGGGGAAAAGGAAGAGATCCACACAGCAGCCCTGTGCCACACAGTCCTTAGACAGCTGCTCATAAATGCCTTTCTGGGGTTGAAACAGGGTCTAGAGATAAAGAGGCCAGTCTTGGTTAAGTCAAAGTCACATTAAATAACATTTTCCTCATTCAGATTAATGCAAGAGTTCAGTTTAATGTTACAAGACTGAAAATATTATTTTGATTTAGAAAAGAAACATTCAACCCAGAAGAAAAAGAAACAGCATTTTATCATATTAAAAACACAACTGTGCCTGGTTACTCCAAGCAGATTGAACCCAGACACACAATCTGTTTTCTCTCTGTCAACAACTGGCACCACTGTGTTTAAAGCTCAGCATAGGCTCACTTTCTCTTTGTCAGTGTTGACCAGCTTTTTATCATCTCTGTTCTTTAGTTTGCCAGGAGCCTCAGCAGTGGGCATGGATGAGTGGAAGATGAAGAGTTTTCCATTGCATTCTGCTGCCTGTGGAGAGAAATTAAAAACAGCTGAAAATATTCTGATGACAACATTTTCATTTTTATTTTTTAGTTTAATATATCACATCTGTTTTTGACCCACATCAGTTTGCCTAAAGATCCACAGATGATGCCATCTCCCTCCAAAGTGTTCTTACCCACATTGAAAGTCCCAAAAAATACACCAGGATGCAGTTTGTAGACTTTAGCTCAGCATTTAACTCCATCAGCCCCAACCTGCAGACACTGTAACTTGGAACCTTCCTCTGTCTGTGGATCAAGGACTTCCTGACCAAAAGACCCCAGAAAGTAAAGATGGGTACTTCCACATCCATCACCATTGTGCTCAATACCGGTGGTCCTCAAGGCTGTGTTCTGAGTCCTGTACACTCATGACTGTGTCGCCACCCATTGCTCCAATACCCTCATCAAATTTGCATCAAATGCAACCATTATGGGATTGATCAACAATAATGACGAAGCACCATTAAGGAAGGAGGCGTGAGTACTGGCAGTCTGGTCCAGTGCAACGCTCTCAACCTCATTATCAAGAGGACAAAAAAAAACATTATTGACTACAACGTAAGAACCTCACTACACTCTAGACTTTGGCATCAATGGAAAAGAAGTATAACAGGTCAAAAACTTTAGGTTTCTCAGACTTGCACATATCAGAGAACCTGGGCTGGGCTGTGAAAACCACCCACATCATCAAAAAAGCTCTGTTACATCTCTTTTTCCTGAGAACGCTAAAGGGACACTAACCCCCTCCATCTCAGCTGAAAAACCTTTTTTACTGCACAATAGAGAGAGTCCTGACCTACGCATTTACAACTGTCGGGGTCATTAGGACTGGGCGTGGGAGTTAGGAGCCAATGAGCAGAGGTGATCTACTCTAACCGGCTCTTTTGTCAGGTCACTAATATCCATGACCCACCCACCCAGGGCATACTTTATTCTCCCACCTCCCCTCTGGCAGACTCAGTCCTGAATTGTACATTCTTCCCTATGGCTGTGAAGAGACTGATAACCCTCCCAACCACCCCCATCCACACACCTACACACTCTTACCTTACAGCAAATGGACAATAACTATATATATATATATATATATATACACACATATATAAGAGTATTGTTGTATAATGACATTAAAGTTCTATTCTGGGAACAGGCAAGAGCAAACACAGTAATTCCAGACACTGAAGTTATGCAGCATCACAGCTGCTTCCAGTTTAAAGCTGTGTGTGAGCTTTTTTACCTCTGTGAGGAGAAGCAGGCACGCTGCAGGAGGCTGCAGTCTGTCTAGCTACAAGCTAACAGCTATCAGCCTGTCACCAACCTTAAATGCCTCCACGCCAGCCTGGATGACAGGAACAAAGACCGTTTCGCTCTCATTGGTGTCTGCAAACATGTCAGGGATCTGATCCAGTAGGCTGGAGAGAAAAGGAGAAGGGATTATGGTTTGGACTCATGTTCTAACAGCCAAATGACCAGAAAGGACTTTTTTTTTCTGTGAGCTGATGAAAGGAAAACATGTCAAGTCTTCACTGAAGCAAAGTTAACATTTAAATAAGAGTAAGTTTTTTTATCTTCCCAGATAATAAAACTTTATTCTTTTAAAGTGCATGCTGGGAAATTCACCCTTGCAAATGATTATTAGATGCATCTTACTTGTAGATAACCGCTCTTGATTCCTGGTAGTTAACAAGGAAGCCATCAAGCAGTGGGACGAACATCTCAGCTGTATCTGACACCACCATCATCTGTGGCTGGGCCAGAGTGCTCTTCACGTTGTAGAAATGGAGCACCTTGTTGTAGGTAACAAAACCCACTTTCATAGCTGAGTTTTCTGAACCTTCCTCTCTGAGGTAGGATAGGAGAAAAAGATATTTAAGTTAAACAAATCAGTTTACACTTTATGCATAGAGACTGCTCAGATGTGCCTCAGTTTATTCAACCCCATTTAATGAAGCTCACAAAACATCCTGATATTTACCTGGACAGTGAGGGGAAAAAAACCTGGCAGCTCAACATAAATAATAGTTTCAAAGCATTTCTTGTCGTCACTGCCAAGAGCAGTTTGTACATCTTTCTTCCTCAATCATTTAAACAAACCAATATAATGTACATGTGACTGAAAACAGCTATTTTAAAATCTTGTAAAGGCATCTGCAGCATGAGACAGAGCAATGTTCTCCAACCAGCTAATAATTTAAATACATGTCACTTAAAGACAGGATCAACATCTTGATTCACTTAAACTTGGCTCATGCTTTATCTCGAATCACGCAAACACACATTTTCCATATAAAATATGCCAGGTTTCCAGTGGCTTTAATTTACTGTCACGTAAACAAACCTAGAGTTAAAACAAACAAAAAAAAAAAAAAGACAGAAGGAGGATTTTTCTAAGGTGAGCTTGAACTACAATTTAAGGTGCTGGTGTCATGGCAACGCACAAATATGGACATGTTGTTACAGGCGCCTACAAAGCAGAGAGAGATGTTTATCTGAGCTATTTTAGGAATAATCAGGTGAAATTCATCATCCTCTTCTTTGTGTTTGATCAAAAACTTGCAGTCAGAATAAGTTTCCACCACAAAAACAGAGCTGACTGCATAAACCAAGCTCATATTTAAAACGCTGACTGCATACACTGATACTTTGACTTTGGCACCTTTTCTCAAACTTTTAAGCAAAAATAGTCGGCTTGATCCTTACAGTATAAGAGAAGCCTTCTTTATTTGAAAAAAGGGTTATTTTATTCAGTCTGCATCCTGATTTAGCATTTTAAACACTTTGTATATCTTATTCATTGAACAAAAGACTGCCTTATATCAGGTTTTCTACCTTTATTTCTTTAATTTATTATTCATATCACATGTATACCTGGGCAACTTCTCCAACAGAGTCTTCAGCTCATCACATATCATTTTCACCAGGCCACATTTGATGTTGTTATAGGACACATCAATCATAAAGATGAAGGCAGGAGGGTTGGGAATCTGTTTGTTCTGTGTAAGGGAAAGACAGTTTTAATATATTCTGGCAGAGACAAAAATAAAATGGAAAAATGAGTCAGATGAAAATATGCAACACAAAGCAGCAGAAATGTGACGGTTTGTCTGTAAATGTTAGACAGCAACAATCCATGATGGGACACTCACATTTGATGCTTTGGTTTATTAACCAGCTACAGAGATTGTTTACAAGTCCTCATAAACGGAGCAAAAGTAGGCCAATGGAGAGAGAGACATGCTTTCACTAACTTTGACCCTTTGTGTCTACATAATAAAAAGTGTCACTGCTTTGTAATCAACTGTTATCAGAGCTGAAGGGTTTTTTGTCATGTAGCTAAATAACAAAAGGTGATTTCTAAGATGTCCCCAAGAAAGGTTAGAAGAGGAATTCTATAAAAAAAAAGAGTAATGTACTAAAGAGACAACTGGAGAATCCACCACTCCAGAAACGTATACATTCAGTCTCATATAAAGAGAGAAACAATTACTAGCCACAATTAACCTTATCAATTTATTTAGTGTGTGCATGTGTGTGTGTGTGTTTGTGTTTAGTACCTTGCAGTAATCCAGAGTGGCTGCAAACTCATACGAACCCAGGGATAGCTCAGGCCTCTCATAGAAGTCCACCCTCCGGCCCATGTGATCAAGGTGTTGGAAGTAGAAGACTGGCACTAGAAAAAGACAATTCAAATGATTTCCATCTCAGAATAAAACACAAGACGGTTTATTATTTTCAAGTAGTTAGAAGCTAGACTTTTATTTTTAGGATCACAACATCTTTCATGCATCTTGTTATACCCTCATTGACACAGTTGCAAAAACCGCACTGGAAACGACGACCGCCGTCAATGAACTGCATGTAGGGACACATGTAGGCCTTGCATCGATTGCAGCGCACCGGGCCCGTCTCACCGTGATTCACGACATAGAGAGGAGTCTGCACAAGCACATATTAGCAGTTTAGTACAGAACAGTAGCAAAGAAAAATGAAGTACCACGACTGTGGAATGTTTACAGCTTAGGACCTTAGCAATGTTTTATATATTATTTATCATGGAAAATATACTTTAGCAGAAAGACCTCAGTATCTACACTCCCGGTGATGCCTCTTATGTCTGTCAATGTGGACACATTCACTCAATTATGACTCATATAATTGATCATTTCTGAGGTTTACTACACTCAAATAAGCTTTTAAACAGTTTATATTTATAGAAAACCTCTGCATATGGTGCTGTTACTATGCACCATATCAGACCTCCTGATGATAGAAACTGTTTATTTAAACCTCTGCAGTCTGTGACACAATCGAAATTGAAAATAGCTGCTTTAAATGAACTCTAAAACTCAAACTAGCAAGCGATCAGTTAGGTTCATTATTAGACAAAACGCCAGGGATGAGAATAAAATTGTTTGCAGTATCTTTGAGATGTTAACCAAATTCACTACAGGAAACTTTTTTTTGTTGCACAAAGTAACATGATTGCATAATAATCTGCTCTTTCAAGCCCTGTACAAACTCAGCACTAATTAAGTTTACTTATTTACAACTCTGTGAAGTGTATGTTCAAGGTTGTTACTTTTAAACTACATTTTTTCTGCAGTGGTCCCAGCAGATCTGACATTAGCTAATTAGTCTAAAAGCCAGAGGAGAGAAAGCTAACATTGCCTAAAAAGGCCAGTTGGTGCCTGGAAGAGAGAGGAGAGAGGGAGAATATCACAGGCAGGATTCTTGGACCACACATCTTCCAAAAGGGAGGTCATTCAGGGGACAAAGGGACATCTGTGGTGCATTAAGACGTTTGTCAAAAGAGGAATATAAAAATCATATTTTATTTATTTTTTGATAATCCTTATGAAATGTTAGCAAGCTCTGGTGTGTGTGTTATAGGTACTAACTTCTTTATTTAAACATGGCTTCATTACATGTAGGAAACTGTGACACATCTATTGGGAGATACTGTACAGTGATCCTGTTTAAAAAGTCTCCCTTAAGTGTTCTTCTTAGGCTCGTGAGTCACTTCTGTGACAACAGGGAATATAAAAAAAAACAGTAAATGCAAGGAAGTGCATGAGAGTGGGATGATTAGTCTGAGAGAGAAAATGAAACAAACAAGTCCTGCCTGTGTCTTTTGTTATAGTTAACAGATCTTGACACATAACCTTGAATGGTTTATCAAACATAACATGTTTTTTTTCTGTTGATGAGGTAAGTTTAAAGCTAAGCCTTAACGTACCTCATTTTTTGGCAAATTGGCAAAAGGCTTGATGATGGAGGCCAGAGGCACTTGGCACTGTTTGGCCAGATCAGTGGTGCAGGGTAGCGAGTAGGTGGTGCAGCGTATGAACCTGGGACTGGCATTTCCTGTGGTTAACAAGGACAGGCATCAGTAGCATTGATGTCACTGCAGACCACGTTTTCATTAGCAGCAAAACCACTATCCTTAAAGGAATAGCTGAAGTGTAGTTTTAGCAGATTATTAGATTACGTTTCAAATTCTTTAGAGAACAGCTGAACCAAACTAAATATACAACATAACAAATGACAGAGAATTGACTGCATTCTGACTCCCTACACTATGTCTCCAGCATGCACATCCCATCAAATGAGCTCTTTGGGATTTTTTAAATGTTTATACTAAATTTCTGTTTAAATAAAGATGCTAAAAGATTATAAAAAAGATAGCAATCTGTTTTTATGTGGCTGAAAAGCCAATTGAAAAAGCTAAACCTTTAGGACACAATTTTCTGGATGCATAACTGCAGTATGTTAGGTAGGCAGGGATTAAATAAACAAAGGGCTGAATACATGAAAAAGAACATTATGCAAGATTAAGTATGAAGTGAATCATTTCAAGCACAGAAATATTTTACTGTTTTATTAAAGAGTCCAAAGTGTGTAAAAAATTACATTTACTGTAAAAAATATGAGAATGAAATGATTTTATAAGTTAAATCATTTACATAGATCAGAATTGATGTTGTTGAATCAGAGGTGGAAAAAAGAACAGAATAGTCCACACACACTTTTTTTTAGTGTGTTGAAGACAAGTGGGCGGAGCTTCCCAGCATGCTTTGTGTGAGCCTGATGGTTTAAACATTGTAAGATTAACTTAAATAAAATATTTTGCAGATGTAGAGGAGTAATATGTACTGTTGTGTTTTATTGCTTGTTTCGGTGTAAAATAATGTGGAACCATTATGCAGATGCTAACAAATGTTTGACTATTTTAATTCTTCCTGCTGTTCTGGTTTTTAGGACAATATGTCCTCTTTTTTGCAGACATATTTAAATATTATGAGGAATTGTTTTTTCATTTTAAGTGACAATCGATCTGTTATTTATTATGTCGCAGTGTCATGGTGTTTTTAATTTAGTCCAACAAACGTAGACTGCAGAAACCAAAAGTAAGTAGTAAAGGGATGTCATACATGTCAACCTTTGCTTCTGAGGGACACCGGTCTGACCCGATACTGACCCATCCATTAGATGGGAATCATCAAGTCAAACCAAATTCATTTGGACTTTAGATGGTTTACACAAATATATTTGGTTTCACTCTGTTGTCACTTTCTAATGATGAGATCCATGAAAAGTAATTTGATGCACACCCTGATTTATGCAAGGAACGTGATTTACATATTCTTGTCATTCATACTTGAGTCCTTTGGGCTCCAATGGTTAGATGAGCCATGTATAAAAAAGATTAAACATAAGCTTAACCTTCAGTTATCCAAGATAATTAACATTTACTACAAGCATGTTGTGTTCTCAGAACTGTCTGGTATATTTAGTTTACCTTGATCCTGAACGGTGAAGTCGGTGGTAACAAGAGGCGGGACTTGTCCTCTGATATTTGTAGTAAAGACCTGTCCCCCTAGCTTTGCTCTGTCATCTTCGATGACCTGGGTCTAAAGGAAAGAAGTTGTTTTTAAAGGCTGAATTTAAATTCTTAAAAAATGTTTCAAGGGAATAAAATTTTGGTAATCAAAGATATGCAGTCAGTAAAAAGCTGAACTGGCTACTTACGATGCTCGGGATTGAGTCAGGATCCATTTTTTTCTGAGGTGGGCCAGCCAGCGCAGCTGATGCTCCAGGGAAGGCTCCTGGCATGCCTGGCTGGGGCCCAGTCATGTGTCCTCCAAACTGACCTGTACATTAAAAGACAGGCATACTGAGAAAAACAACAAAGCAGGACATTTCATGTCAAACTTCTCACTCTGATTGTTTTTTAAAGGAAACATAAGATTATCCACTGATAATCCCTCTTCTTTCACCTCATGTTCTTGTTCAATTAGGTTCCTTTTCTCTGATTTGGTACTTTGCTGTTTTGTGAGTGATGCATTCACATACTCATTTCTGATACTGAGCGCTCACACACACATATTTATACGCACACCCTATTTGGCAAACACATTTATACAGTTATCCAGCACATTTTATCACTAGTAGTTACAGTTAAGTTTTATATGCGTTTGCAAAGTTATATGCTGTGCAGACTGTAAGGTACTGAGGCAAGTTTGTAGATATAAAAGAAAACTGACAAGACTTGTAAGTAATGCAAGACTACATAGGAGAAATAAAGATTTTCTCAATGAGGAGACCACTTTTGACTTTCTAACCTCAGCTTCTTACCTGCTTGCTGTGGGTATGCTGGGGGACCAGTAGGTCCAGGACCAGGCTGCTGGAAGCCTCCAGGACCTAGAGGTGATGGTCCAGGGAAGGGCATTCCCATGCTTGCCATTGGAGGACCAGCCATAGACTGGCCTCCCAATCGAGGACCTGCCATAGACTGGCCTCCCATTGGAGGACCAGCCATTGACATGCTTGCTGGGGGTGATTGTGGTGGAGTCATCTGTGGGGACATAAGGGGCGACTGTGGGCCCAGATGCATCTGTGGTTGAATTGATGGTGGAGGAGGTGGTGTCTGGAAAGGCTGCTGGGACATAGGGCTTGTTGGAGGAGGAGGGTTGTGCGTGGGACCTGTCATTAAACATTTGAATTATTAAATTACATCTAATGAAACAATGCTCTCTCATGTTTCCCATCAAATTATTCAAATCAAAAGATTTTGCACTCTGCAGAGTGTCCTGATCAGTAAATCACAAGCTTACCATAATTTCCTAGGTTCATTGCACTCATCTGATTAGTGACCTGCTGTGTTGGGGGGGCAGGGGAGGTCATGCTGTTGTAGGGTGAATGTGAAGGTTGGCCATAAGGAGCCGATGCCGTTTGAGGAGCAGGATACCTGAGCCATTTCACAACAATCAGTATTAAACACACAGTAAACACTGAATGCCCTTTGTGGTGTGTGATCGCTAGACGAGAATACATTTTCCATTATGCAGCTAAAGAAAAAATAAAATATTCTTTCCAAGAATTCCAACACTAAAAGATGATTTCCTTGCTGTCACTGAAAAAGTCTGATGTTGCAAATAGCTGCTGTTTAGTGAAGACTGTTACCTTTGTGAATGAGCACCATTCTGCTGGACACTTGGGTTGTACTGACTGGACACTGGAGGTGGTGGCATTCCAGCAGTTGAGGAAACTGGGGGTTTAGCTATACCTGTCATGAGAAGCCAAAGTTTTGTGCATTTTTATGGAGTGTTAATATTTGCTTTGTATACTTACAGGAAAGCAAGTGTACTTTTGTTTGGCACATGTGTGTAATCACAGTGGTATAACACAATTATTTTTTAAAGGGCAGGACAAACTCTCTGCACTAATTCTACAATATCATACAAATGTAACAAAAAATTAGCCAAAAATATAAATCTAAATATTATAAACTCTCAGCTTTATGGTTTAAAAATATTAGAATGTTAGAAAAACAACACATGAAAGTTTAGAAACCGGGTACTTTGAAGTAAAGAGGGAGAAAAAACGTGCATTTATTAAAACTCTAAGCTGAAATTTACATAAACCAACCTAATGAATCAGTATCCTAAAGTCCAAAGACCAGGATATTTACAGGGCAATAAATACACAAGCCAAATAATTGTACCTGGTGGAGAAGTGAATGCCTGAGATGGTCCTCCATAGTGTCCATAGAGGGGCTGTGGAGGGCCCGCTCCAAATCCTCCCTGGTAGCCCCCCATCCCTGGCTGTGCCTGGGAGTAGGGATTTGCAGCTACATAACCCTGTTGGCTCATCTTGATGAAATGGCTGTCACTGTCTGCTCATACCAAGATGGTAGACGTCCAACAACCTCTGGAGGAGGAATGATATATATATTTTTTTAAACATCAGGAAATAGACATGTGGATCTGCACACCTATAAAATAATAAACACACACACACACATTATCTATCTATCTATCTATCTATCTATCTATCTATCTATCTATCTATCTATCTATCTATCTATCGATAGACAGATAGACAGATAGATAATAAAGCTTGCACAGACTTTAGTTTTATATTGTAAGTATTTATATCTTTTTGAAATTTGTTTCCTAAACCTTTTAGTTTTTCATTCACTAAATCGAGATCAGACAGATATACACCAGGACCAATCTGCATATTTACAAGCCACACTAACTAGAACTGATATTTGACCTCACACAATCATCAACACAAACAGACCTTTGACATTGCTTATTGAAAGATAAAGCTGCCTATCTTTAGTTAGCTATCTTCAAGTGACAACATCCATTCACACAAAAACAGTTTTAAACAAATTACAATTTAGTGGTAAAACAAATGGATAACTTTTTTCTAGAAATTCTTATATTCTCCCCAAATTGTGCTTTTATTTGCCACGGTCTTATCCTATAAGGAATAGCTGATATGAATTTAATTTAGTAAACTTTTAAAACTGTGCTCCTTACATTATGATCATTACACAGCAGCTGTATGTTGACATTTCATTATAATATCCTAAATGGCCCAAATATTATCAATTTAACTAGTTTTAGCAAGCCAACGAGTCATTAGGAACTGTTTACTGGTGGTTGTGAGAATCGATAGTTAACTGTATCGCCAACTTCCAAGAAATGCCACGTCAAGGACCGTTATGAAGGCTTTAAAAAGAGCAGAGCTATATTTCATTAATTCCGGTCCGACTGGCTCTAAGCGTTTGCCTTTTGTCCCTGAAAACCTTTTTGGCCATTTCTTGTGGCTTTGTGGTGTATTTAAAAAGCATGACATAGCACTAAAGAACACATCTGTAAGCATCTTGCTAGCTACGCGGAAATTACTACAAAGTTGTTATTGGCAACATACAACAGACAAATAAAAAATTATCCAAACTGAGAACTACCCTGACCATTATAATGTAAGCTGTGCTTACCACGATTCGTTCGTATTATTTACCTGGATAGTGGGCAGAGTCCTCTTCTCAGTCTATTGCCCTCAGAAAGCAGAGTGCCACGTCAAACTCTACCAAAGCACCGGTCCCTCCGTTAGTGTAGCAACACAGCCTCCATCAAAAAATGTTTATGTAAAAGAAACTGCTTCCGGTCTTACATTCCAAGATTAAATCATTAAGTGGAGACAAGCCATTATTAAATGGTACGAATCCCTCAAACACCATTAATAGTTATCTAAATAATTTTTACTAAGAATACTTGAAAAATTTTTAATTAGCAAAGTAAAATCTGTTTTGTAATACCATTATTAGCTGCCGAAAATAAACTTATATATTGTTATGAAAAGTTCAAAGTCTCACTTCCGCCTTTGTCATTACTCTCTGAGGTAACTTGACAGAGCTAACTCAAGTCTGACGTTGTGGGCATGCGCAACTCAAAGGGAACCTATACACGTCAGCACAGAGAATGTGGACCTGAAAGGTCCCTGTACGAGTTTCATCATCACCAGAGCACTGAAATCTGTGAACACGAACAACTGCATCAGAATGACTTTTCAAATATAACATTTTGTGCTTCATAGGATTAACAAACAAAACAGTTAGTAGGAAATCATAATTATAAATAATGTTTGTTGTAGGCCTAAGTGTTTTAGTTGAAGTTGGGCTAAAGCCGGTGAAATTATAGCCTATGAAAGCAGCTAAAGTTAAAATTTAGTAGCTTACTCTTGATTTAGGCTATAGCGTATCTTGGATCATTTAAAAGATTTTGAATTGAAAGCGTGCACAAAGGGAAAGACAAAACAGTTATTTTTCTTTCTTTTTTTCCATTTCAAATAATAAATAACAAACATGTGCTCCAGATTGAGCTTCGTTTTAATAGGCTAATCATTTTATTAGGCCTATACGTTACGTCTTAACATAAGAGATTTAGAGAAAATGATGTCGTTTTCCATCTTTATCCAAGCCGTGTTGCGTTGGAGGGTTTTAAATACTGGATATAGATTTAAATTAATGCGTAAAAGCCTATGTTTCCTGTTGCTGTCTCATCAAACCCAATGCTTCCAAATCGTCTGACCACCAGTTGCACGCACCGCCTGCAGGCAGGCGGGTCCGCGCGTCATGACGTTTCTAAAAAACGGGCCGGGACTCAGGGAGAGCTCAGATGATGGGGATTAAACTGCTGCAGATGAGCTTTTTTCAAAGTGCTGCTTGGTCTGAGAGCCTGATGAGCGCGCTGTGGAAGTTTGGCTGAGGAGCGAAGAAACAGCATGGGGACCGGGGATTACATCTGCGTCACGCTGCGAGGTGGTGCTCCCTGGGGATTCACCTTAGAAGAAAGAAAAGGGGAAACATGCTCATCCTTTCTCGTTTCCCAGGTATCTATCTATCTATCTATCTATCTATCTATCTATCTATCTATCTATCTATCCATCTATCCATCCATCCATCCATC
>JBAMIG010000005.1:6411692-6429179 GCA_037177335.1 Kiunga ballochi
TCTATCTATCTATCTATCTATCTATCTATCTATCTATCTATCTATCTATCTAATCTATCTATCTAATCTATCTATCTCAGTATCCAGATGTTTATATTTCTGAGAATCTGACTATATTTTGTTAATTTTTTTATTTGTGCTCGTGTTAATTCTCCTCATGTACAGTCATGTAGGTTTAAATATATTCCAAGTTGTGTTGATGCATCTAAGAGTGACCGAATAACCCTTTATAAGAAGTTCATCTCTATGATAG
Organism: Kiunga ballochi; assembly: GCA_037177335.1. Taxonomy (NCBI): domain Eukaryota; kingdom Metazoa; phylum Chordata; class Actinopteri; order Atheriniformes; family Pseudomugilidae; genus Kiunga; species Kiunga ballochi. The sequence goes on from JBAMIG010000005.1 coordinate 6,411,946, forward strand.
GAGAGAATTTATGTGAAGCAGTGTGTGTGTGGCTACATTTTTGTGTGCCCATGTTTTGGTGAGAGATTCCTCAGCACCCTTATATGGTCAAAGGAGGGTGCGAAGCTCAGGGCAGTGTGATCTGTCACTGATTTCAGAAACTTTGGTATGAAAGCAACACATTATCTAGCATATTTCCTAACTCAACCAGAGAAAAGTGTAGACTATGTTATACTGTTACTGTGTAGACGTAAGGTCACACAGATGTCTTGCACAGGAAATTCATACAAGTGATAATAAAGAAGCACATTGTAAAATTTGCAAAACATGTCATAAGTTGAGTATGATAAAGAGGTCATAAACCTTACAGGTGGAGGATTTTATCTGAGCTTTAAAGTCACTTTGTGCAACAGTAGTATTATCTGTAAATTATTTAGCATATCTCTTTCACTTTATATTTGCATTTTAGCTTTTACTGTGTATCATCCTATGGCTTGCAAGGCAAAAGGTGGCAATACTCTATTTTCCTCAATTTTTTAATCCATAAATCATTCAGTGTAAGGATGTCAGGTTTTCATTCCTGGTCCTGAATTTTTTCCTATGTTTTCACTCCTTGCTGTTTGTATTCCTCGTTTATCCTTCTGTCTTCTAGGTGCGTCCTCCACCCCTCCCTCGTGTCTTCTCCTCCTACCTGCCTCCCGATTACCCTTATGTGTTTCACCTGTGTCTTGTGTATTTAAGCCTGATGGCTTCCTTCCTTCCCTGGCAGAGCGTCTTGCTTGTTTGCTGCATTTCGCTACAGCCTCCTTCGCATCCCTTGTGAAAATTAAAAGATTGTTATCTTTTTGGAACACCTGTCCTGCGTTTGTGTCCGCTCCTTCCCGGTCCTGACAAAGGACAATTATGTTGCAGGATTTATTATAAGTTCAATTATCATTTTCAAAAGTAGAAAAGCCTGAATAGTAGAAGTATGTAAAAGAGCTAATGCAACGCAACACTTAGCTGCAACGTGTATGTCAACATAAAGCAGTAAATCCAGTGGCTTTTATTCTCTGTAGGCACACTGACTGTAATCAACCTGTGTAGAGCCTCCCAATATTACCCATGTTAAAGTTTTTCTAACACTGCATTTCTCTTTACTTTTTTTAGTTTACATGACAGTGTGTCACAATTAAAACAGAAAACATTTTTAAAAAAGTACTCTATAAGATATTTTTTTATAATATCCAAAGCTTAAAGGGATGTTCCCCAAAAAGGCCTAATTCACTCAATGTTTTAAACTAATTCATGCTCAGTCTCTGAAATCATTAAAAAACAATTTTGCAGACTGTCTTGCAAAATGGCCCCCTCACACACACACACACACACACACACACACACACACACACATACACATACATATCTTTCCACAGCTTGTTGAGAGTTGAATTGTCTTGTGAAACCTTACCAAGTAATTTTACACCTGAATGGAAAGTTTAATGTATTCCAGCCTCCAATGTATTTTCATGTGCTGCACAAGACCTATCCAGTATTATTTTTAAGAGTATTTAAGCAGCTCAAGTGTGGGCTTGATAAAATGACAAGGTAGCAACATATTATGTATTTACCATCATATATTATATCTGAGTTCAGGCTGTCTCATCTGGAAAGCATAACTCATGTAATTCCTTCAGTCTTCACGTGGAGAAGGCAGAGGACCAGATTTAATGTTTAAAATAAATAACAAATAATATACCTAAATCTAATAAAAAAAAAAAAAACGTTCTTCAGTAGGACTTTTCTGAACAATCACACGTCTTTAAAGTTTGAGCCTATTGTTGTGGAAACTGTTTCTCTTTTTGAGAGAAAGTATTTGTTCAGTGCACAAAACGCAGTACAGAATGAGGGCACAGAGGTATCCACACAAAAAAGGTTCTCACCATATAAGGAGAGTTTATTTTTCTTCTTATTTGGAGACCCTCCCTGAGTCGTAAGCTGATGAGGTAACTGTTGTTTTTAAAGCTACAGAAACAGCAAAAATGCCTAATTTAATCTATTTGTTATAGGATTGTTCTTACATATGAGGAGTATTAAGAGAGAGTTTGGCCCCAATACTGAGGTATTCTGTTTTGATCTATGGAATGTCATTATGCATCGGATCGGATATGGAGCACTGAATAACAAAGCATTTTTTTTTGTTTAACTTTAGTGCAAAAGCAAAAGTGCAAGCCTGCAAAGTCCCCGTGTTTGGAGATATTTCATCACTATATTGTATGTTAACTAATGCTCATTTTATTATACTATGTTAAGAGATGGATGAATGGTCTCGGTGCGAGGATTATACCATTTACAGAGCAAAAGAGGCTTCTTGTTGCTGATTTTTCTCTCCTAATAGTGCACCATGGGAACTCTATTAAGCTGTCATGCAATCAACAAAATGCCATTGCCTCAATTGTTCAGCTGTTTTCCCACAGCTCTCTCAACTACTTCCAGTACAGGATAGTTATGGCATTGCGTGTTACAAATGTGTTTCTTTTCTTTTTTTCTTTTTTTTCTTTTTTTATTTCATCTGTTGCATCAAAACAACTTAAGGCCAAATCTACTGCAGCTTTATTTGGATGTTGTCAGAGTTTTAGTTGTGAGAAATCTCTGCTTCAGCTTTGTGACACCCAAAATGAAACGCAGATCTTACGGGTGAAGTAGAGATAAGGGGGAAAAAAAGGTCATTTAAATGTTTTCCTGGAAAGAGAATTATTTTAAGTATTGCACTTTTGTCATTTATGCCCCTTATGTTTGCATGCTTACACTGGAGCATTTGTCCATTTTCCTATGAAAATATTCCATCACTATCTAGATAACGGGCCAAAGCTGCATCCACAGAGATATATTATGTTGTAAATGACAAAAATGATGTATTCAGTTTACTTTACCTCAAGCTCTGTTATCATTGGATGCATGTAGCAACACAGAGCTGCTTCAATAATAGTTATCACACACCTAATTTAGAAATTATTATTGTTCCGTCTACTTAAATGCTATATATATATATTTAAATGCACTTTGTTTTATCATCCAAACAATTTTAATATATCGTTTTTTTTAAATATTGATTATCCAGCAGTTTTTTCAAAAGTAAATGAGATGAGTTGAAGTCAGTGCTGCTTCTTATGATGTCTGAATTACATCATGTTCTTTTGATGTGGAAGCAGACTTTTCATCTAATAGTGAAATAATAGTCTCAAATACAATTCTAAACATGAGGAGAGAAAAAAAAAACGATTGAGCAAAAGTTCTCTAAAACTCCAAATAAAGATTTTAACAAACAAAAATTATATGTTTTTTCAAATTTTCCAGCAAAAATTTAATGTTGCGATATGTTTAATCAAACATTTTTACAATGAAATATTGTGTAGTGTACTTATTGGTGCTTTACAGCCACTAAAATATGAAATATGCTTCTCTTTTCAAGTAAGATGTTTCACACAGGATTGAGACAGTACAGTTTACTGTGTGAACATTTACTGACTGTTTATATTTGAGTTGGGAGAAGAGACCACGGCAACAGTAACCATCCTTTTTTGGAGCGTGAATTGGTTGTTGTGACATTCCAGACAAATCCATCTTCCCTTCAATGAGGTGTGAGTCCCCATAGAAAGACCTTAAAAGGTTTGTTTACACACTCTTAACTCTTAACTGGAACAACCATGGTCTCAGAGTTGGTTTATGTGAAAGTGGCTGGCTATTTAATATAACTCCTGAAATTCTTTGTGTATGTTACAACACGTGACAACAAGTGAACTCATTGTAGTACTTTGGTTATTTCTAATGAGGCCTTTGGTACACAAAGAAGCTAAAGTCTTCAAAAACAAATGAAGACTCAATGTATTTATATGAAGGAGCATATTTCTAGAGCCATACTTTACAAATGATCTATAAAATGACTATTTTTGGCGACTTCTGTCTTTCCAGGTTTGTTATCCTGATTTAAAATTTCAGAAGTGGAACATGTAAGCACAACACCATCTAGTGACAAGTTGTTTTCACTGCAAGTTCCAAGTATGACATCTTCACTAAAGCATTGAGACGACATTTTATATTCATTTTGAAGCTCTGTAATTATAAAGATTGCAGTACTGAATGCAGTAGGTTTTATCTTGGACCTTTTTCTTGTAGAAGAAAGCATAATTTAGGTTCAATAACCAATGTTACACGGTGTCCTTAACTCATAGTCCTGGACTGTTGTCGATTACAAGTGGCCGGTTAAGATCTGGTAATTCCGATGTCATAGATATTTCTCTGCAACTACATTAAAGGACACTTATACTGTGATCTTCTATCATTTCAGATATGACTTCATTATGGCAAATGAATTGTGTTGTTTTGATTTTTTTTTAAGTTAATTTACCTGATAGTCAAAGTTTTTCATCCAGTTTAATTATCAAGAAAACAGAAGTTTTAAAGACCTCTTACATTCAACAATACGTCCCAATCTTCCTTCCTGAGATGTAGTGTTAATATTTGCCATGAGAGCATACCCTCTAACTGTGTGGCAGTAAAATGATAACTTATCTTCATGGCCAGATAAACTGGCCTTTTGTGCTGAATTTATGGGATATTTCCCCATATTAAACTCTCTTATTAATGAACCATTGGGCAGCAAGAAGCAATTACAAGAAAATTAAACCATCAGTCACTGATTAACTGCATAAAGAATTGACCTTTAAATATATCTTCTCCGTTGTGGCTTGTAGCTGTAATACACAGAAGCACAGCTGAAATGGAGGATTAAACAGATACTTTTATTGTTTATCTATATCTTACCCATCAGTGAAGTGTGTTTTTTTTCCCCAGTGCTTTTGGGTTGACTAAATATATGAACTTTACTCTGTATATTTAATAAAGCCACATTTTTTCATGTCTAAAATTTAAATAACTCAAACTGAATCTGCCTGCACACATTGTCCTATTGATCTGCAATAAAAGCCAAAGCAAAACAACAATGTTCCTCATCAAAGAGCTAAATGTGCTCATTTAAACTGCTGTTTATTCACAGGTTTTTTTTTTCTTACATATGTTACTTAAAAAAAACACACACACACTTTTTATTTCCAAATATCATCGGCTTAATACAGAGATCTCCAAGTCCGGTCCTCAAGGGTCAGTGTCCTGCAGATATTCCATGCTTCCCTGCAGCAGCACCTTCAAATGAATAGGTCATTAACAGACTTGTGACAGCACACTATAGAGATCAATTTAATATGAATCAGGTGTGTTGCAGTTGGGAAACTTTTAATACCTGCAGGACACCGGCCCTTGAGGACCGGATTTGGAGATCCCTGACCTAATACATGTTTTTCTCCTTTTAGAATTTAAATCAACTTGCTATCTTTCTTAGCTGTATGTAATTTCTTATCCATGCTGGTTCTCTTTTGGAAGAGATTTAACATAGTGGTGCCACAGGTCCCCGACTTCTGATATTGTTTGTGTTCCTCCACAGATAGAGGACGGTGGTCGTGCCTTCCTGGCTGGAGTTCAAGATGGCGATGAAATGGTGTCAATCAATGGGGAGCCATGCGCTAATCTCACTCTTTTACAAGCATCTGCTCTCATTGACACAGCTATTGAAAGTTTGCAGTTACTCCTCAAAAGGTAACTTGTTGTGCATGCAAACTGTCAGATAACAGAAAAATGTTGTGCTCATCAAAATATTTGTTGTCAGACTTGAAGGGTTTCATTTGTTTAAAATGCAGCGTAGTATAAAATCCCATTTGTCTATGATGGTAATTCACACAAACCTGAAGTATTGCAACTGTGCAACACCGCACTATAGGTCTTTGATGTTCACATTAATGATAAAAACTGATTGCTCCACTATTATATTTGCATTTAGATAGCATGGTGCTTTTTAGCTTTTGTCCTTTTGCACCATTCGTGTGCATTCATGTATGTTATTTTTCAGTGCGGAAATGTACGTCAGCCATGCTGACCTTCGAGCAGGCTAAGCAGTGGTGTTTCAGATTTGTATGTCTCATTGGAATGCAGCTGCTGAACCATAACTCTGTTTGCATGCACCCGTTTTTCACTGCAGACTTTTGTAGGAGATGCATGCACAAATATGCACGGATGGATTAACAATGGTTGCAGTTTTGTGTTGTACATAATGTGCCACTAAAAAACTGAGTCAATTCATGGGTTGATAATCTCACATAGTTTTCTTGCTACGCTATGAACAATTTTTAACTGCTGGGAAATCTCACAGAGCTGTTGTCATATTCACTAACAATGCAGCTTTATTATAAACTGGCCTATGTTCAAATTGTATACAGCTGTATTAAAAGCATAGGGAAACTTGCATTGCATGTTATAGATACTTTTTGTATGAGTATTGCAGTATTCAGCTAAGTCTATTTTGCATTAATATTGTTTCCACTGATTATCTAATCTCATTCATAGTTGCAAAAAATTGACAAAAATGACAAAGATACATAATTCTTTTCCCTTTGGTGGAAAATAAATGGTCTAGCAGTTAAACTAAACTTGATTTCATGATTCCAGTGAATAAATGGCATTTGGTAAGGCTGTTTCAGGCCCACCTTTTTAAAGCATAAATCAGTCATTTTACATGTAGATAAGTCTCCGCTTCAGTGAAGTGATCTGTTTGATTAACTTACTGGATGAAGGTGAAATTGATTCAACTGCTTTGACATTTTATGTCGTACCTGAAAGACTTCAGTCCAGATCTGCAAATTACACAATAATGTTTATATTAGATTTGTAAGATCATTCTTTTTTGTTTTTTTTTAAACAGAAGATATAGAATAAGTGACAAGAATTAAAATTGTTTTGAAAGTAAATCTGATATTCAAAACTTTCAAATGTCTAATCGGTCCTTAAATAAACAGTTCCAAAGAATGTAAGCAGTGCAAATACAATGTAAAGTGTTTTTTTAATCAAAGATCACTATCTTTCCTTGATTTATTTATTGCTGTTCTTCCCTATTTCTCTAAAAGACACCACTTCATCTACACTGAAGACTGTGAATCTGAAGAAACAAGCTACGGTGACACAGCTGCTGCAGGCAAGGCTTTAGAGACCACCAGTCTTCACATCTCACCAAAGAACAGGTCCCAAACCCCAAAAGAGGTTTTCATATCCGCGCCCCAGAGTCGTGAGTTGGTTTTTAAGAAAGATGATGAGGGGATACAGCAGGGCTTCTCCTCTGGTGACATGGTGGAGCTACAGGTACGCCTGTCTGAACAAACCTTGGATGACGTTGCTTATACTTCTCTTGGGAGTGCTCGTGGGATTGAAGGAGAACAGTCAAACAGAGAGGCTGTCCAGACAATCCTTACCACTGCTACATCCCAATGCAGGCCATGTCCCATCAGACAGCCACTCAGCCAGCATGGAATGGTGATCAGCTCCTTGGGCCAGGTTGCGGTCCTTTTGCAGCAGCCAGAAGCATCAGGGACAGGGAGGGGCCTGAGTGTGGGTGGCCCCTGGGTCAATGAAAGTGCCGGATCCCATAGTGAAGGAGAGGAAGGAGGAGGACACTGCGAGGGTGCTCCTAGGTCTTTCACTATCTCATTTGAAATTCCGTCAGAGGAGGTGATACTAGGAGAGGAGCAGGACTTTGATTCTGAAGAGGATCAAGACAAACCCAACAAACATCGAGCAAGACACGCTAGTAAGTAACTATAGAGTAGTTATGTGACATTCTGGTCTAAATTCTCATTGTTTTTATGTGAGAAATACAGATGTTTAATAAGAAATCTGAAGAAAATTGCATTTGTCAACATGTATGCATTCTAAAGCCTGATGTACAGTGTGTGTAATCCTCAAAATAGTATCCCTTTGACTACAGTTAGGAGAGGGCACTCATTCCTTTGTATGAAAGCAGATACAGCCATGTGTAACTGGAATTATGACCAAACCAAAGTGTATGTGGGTCCCTCAACAAAAACTAACAACAAAAACAACACACAGTAAAAAAAAAAAAAAAAAAAAAACTAATGATACTGTATGCTCTTATTAAATGTCTTTTTATTTAAAACAGTCATGATGGTGAATATGAATACCAAAGCGTTCCTCTGAGCTGTGTAGAAGACATAAATATAACACCAGCACGGTGATGATGCCTGCAGAAGTGACTATTTGACAGACACTAGCATGTGCTCCCCTAGACTGTTACCTGATCCTTTTAAACTGGGTGCTTTAAGTGAGCTGAAAAAGTGAGTCTGTTGCTCACTCCCGTTGTCGCCTCCACCTTCAGGTCACTCCTGCAGGAGTAGAAAAAAGTAAGCTTGTTATTTCACTACAGCTTTGTGTTGTTGGGTTATTCGGTGTGGTTGTTATGCAGTGTTTGTTTTTGAACTTATAGTGTTAGCAAAGATAATAGACTAAATAAGAACAGATTTTATTGTAAAAGCTGATAACCTTACAATAAGGACTTGCAAAGACCCTCTGAATCTAGAAATTTCCTGCGTGCTGGGTGTTTTCCAGCTTGTTTTGCTGGCTTGTTATAACAAACTAAATAACAGGTATTATGAAGTGCATTCTATGTGAAAACAAATGTCTATTATCTATCTAGGAAGTTTTTCACTGATTTATCAGCCAATATATTATATGCATTTAAAGAAGCTTACTTGGAGAATTGGAACCATAAATGCATGCATGCATCTTAAAAGTCATGCATATGTAAGTGATGTAAGAATGGGGGAAAAATGCATTTCTTATGCAAAAGTAACTGTTAGCTTAGTTGACAGTCTGTTTGACAAGTTCAAGAACAGTCCTTGGGGTATTTATAGTTTATTGTCATCTGTATTTGGACTCGTTCTGTAGACATTGGGTGTATTTTTAAACTTTTTGATTTACAGAATGTAATTATTAATGTTATGTTACAAGTCTAGCTGCTTCCTCCTCCTTCTCCTCCCCCCTTGCTATTGGCACTTACTGTTTTAATTTTTCACCTCATTAAAGTCTACATGAGGGCTGAAATAAGATTATTATTAGTCCATAGTTAAATATACATTAGTTTGCCAGCTTGAATTCTTGTTAGACATGCAAAAACAAAACACGACAGATTTAAAAAAAACTAATTCTATGACTTGATGAACAAAGCAGATTTGATTTTCAAAAAAATTCTTTAAACATTCCCTTAAGTAGTTGATAAAAGAGATAAAATGTGCAAAGAAAACCTTGTGAATCAAGGAGTGGGAAACCATAACCTTTTTTTAAAAAAACTGTTAACTTTTTTACGTAGATATAAGATTAATACATTCTAGACAACCAATTTTGCAACCCTTTATCAATACTGTTCTCCTTTCTAAACCCATTATAAACATCACTCTTTTTCATCTCTACACAGGGTTCAGGCGTAACGAGAGTTTATCTGAAAAACAGGTGAAGGAGGTCAAGTCCAAATGTAAACGTATTGCTCTCCTTCTTACGGCTGCACCACCAAACCCCAATAACAAGGGGATTTTGATGTTCAAGAAACATCGTCAGAGAGCCAAGAAGTACACGCTTGTGAGCTACGGCACAGGAGAAGACAAACCAGAGTATAGCAACAGTGAGGACGAGGAAAGTGAAGAAAAGAAAAATCAAACACAGGTTGGAGAATTTACCTTTACGGCCTGTGTCAACCCTGAATCAGACAAGGCTTTACTCACCGATGATCCAAGTTGCAAAGGCCTGCTAGCAATTAACTTGGACCAAGATCTTTTTGAATTTGAAAAAAACTCCTACAATCAAGCAGAAATGGAAGGCAAGGGTGCCGCCATGTTTGCTCAACGGCGTCAACGGATGGAGGAAATTTCTGCTGAACACGAGGAGCTGAGATGTCAAGGACTACCAGTAGAAGGAATAAAGGAGACTGGAAAGAAGATTATGGAGCAATCATATATGCAGTCTACAATGGGGGGCCATACGTACATGGATGTAAATATGCACCAGCAAAACCAACAGCAATACCAACAATATCAAGAACAACAATACTATCAGCAGCAACAGAACTACCAGCAGCAACTACAATACCAACAATATCAGCAGCAACAGTATGAGCAAAGGCAATATCAACAACAACAAATGTACCAGCAGCAGGAATATAATCAAGAACAACAGCAATTGCAGCACTATTCACCACATGTCAATGGCATGGTCCAACATCAAGCCAATGAAAATCAGAGTTCGTTTAATAATCGTACTGCAAAGCCTTTTATAGGAGAAAACATCATGGCAACTCCTTATTCTTCTGCAGTGAGTGGGACCAATCACGATGCTGTGGGTCAAGGAGAGCAAATAGCTTCCCGTGATGAGCGCATATCTACTCCTGCTATTAGGACAGGTATTTTATTGGATTCAAAGAAAAGAAATCCCGGCAAACCCATGTTTACATTTAAAGAGGCCCCTAAAGTATCCCCGAACCCAGCATTGCTTAACCTTCTCAACAGGAGTGATAAAAAGTTGGGTTTTGAATCAGGACCTGAGGAAGACTACCTCAGCCTCGGAGCTGAAGCTTGCAACTTCCTGCAGTCTCAACGACTTAAACCTAAGATTCCTCCACCAGTTGCCCCTAAGCCTGTGATCAACCCCAACTCTCCTCCTTGGTCTCCGCAGATAGAAGCAGCCAACCAGGACATGTCTCAGTGTGCCGAAAATAGCTTATCTACACCTGCTGTAGCCCCCGCTGCAGAGACTGCCCCTGCTCCTGAACTAGAGCCAACCCCTGCACCTGCCTCTGAGCCTTCTCCCCCTCCTGCTCCCCATGAGACGGCTGTGAACACCAACACAGCAGAACAGCATGCATGGACTCTCCAAGAGCCAGAATCCCAACAGCAGCCTCTGCAAGATACGGCTCAGGAAACAAATGTTCAGACCAACTCTTCAATGCAGCTTGAGTCTTCACATGTGTCTACCTGGGGTGTGGCACAAACGCAAGCACAGCAACAGGTATCTTCCAGTTCTTGGCAGCAGGTGCAATTGCAGCCCCAGGAACCACTTCCAACTCAGTCCCCCCCACAGCCACCCTGGGTTACACGTCAGGTTAATCAGAATCAAGCACAGCCTCAACCCCCCACAAAAAGCTGGACACCTCAAAGTCAGCCATCTTGGACTCAGCCTCAGGAGCAGGCACAAATCCAAAGACAGGATCAGCCACCCTGGGCCCAGTCTCAAGAGCAACCACAATCACAGGCGCAAGTTCAGCCACCGTGGGCCCAGCCTCACGAACAACAACAGTCTCAGCCACAGCTTCAGGCATCTTGGGCCCAACCACAAGAGAAGCCACAGGTTCACCCACCATGGGCCCAGCATCAAGAGCAACCACAATCTCAGCCACAGGTTCAGCCACCTTGGGCCCAACCACAAGAGCAGCCACAGGTTCGACCACCATGGGCACAGCCTCAAGAGCAACCACAGGCTCAGATCCAGGTTCAGCAACCGTGGCCACACATGAACGAGCAGCAACACCTACAGCAAATGCAGCCAAGCTGGGGTCAGTCCCAAGAACCAATGCAGCTTCAATCACAGAACCAATGGACACAGCAATCACAAATTGAGTCCCAACAACAACCACCATGGGTGACACAACCTCAGAAAAATCCCCAGGTACAAGCTACTTGGATTCAACAGGGTCATCCAGAATCACAGCCACAACCACCATGGGCTCAGCAACCACAGCATCAGGCTTCACAGCAACCATGGTCACAGTCTCAAGCACCAGATCAACCTCCACCACCATGGGTCTCAGCTCAGCCTCAGCAACAACCTACTGCAAATGCATGGGTTGCCCCAGAAAGTCGAGCCCAAGCTCAACCACCTTGGATCCATGCTTCACAACCACAACCGCAAGTACAGCCACAAGCTAATCTGAATCCTTGGGCACCAGTGCCTGTTCAGGCTCAGTCTCAGCCTTCATGGCCTCAATCCTCTCAAGAGCTTGGTCAGCCTCAAATCAGCTCTTGGGCCCAGGAGCAAAACCAGGCCCAACATCAGCCACCTTGGGCTCAATCAGTTCCACCCCAGCCCACACCACAAGCAAACTGGCAACAGGCAACTACTCCACAAGCACAAATGAATACATGGTCTCCAGCTCAGGCTCAGCCTCAGCCTCAAACACCTGTCAATGCTTGGACACCTCAGTCACAGCAGACACCTGTGAATGTTTCAGCACCTACAGTCAACACTCACCCATCTCCCAAACCTTGGCAACCACAACCAACTGCACCACAAAACCAGCTCCCTCCTCCTCCACCACGTCGAATGCATTCTTTTACTGTTGATCAAAGAGCTTCTTCACCAATAAACCCAATGGCCACTGTGTTAAATCCCAAATCCTCTGCAGGACCAGCTTTTGAGATGCCGGTAGTAAAAGGGAAAGGAGCTGACATGTTTGCAAAGAGGCAGTCTCGTATGGAGAAGTTTGTTGTGGACTCTGAGACCGTGGAGGCAAACAAAGCAAGCCGGTCAACATCGCCAGCCGCTTCCTTGCCGAATGAATGGAAATATACTCCCAATGTACGTGCTCCACCTCCAAGGGCATATAATCCTATTCATTCTCCATCTTACCCCCCAGCAGCATCAAAGCAGCCTATTCCAAGTAGTCCTTCAATCAAAGCAAAGAAAAAAGACCAAGAGAAACCAAAACAAGCCCCTAAGCCTCTCAATGTTATAGATGTCATGAAGCATCAACCCTATCAACTAGATTCCTCCCTCTTTATCTTTGGGCCAGGAGCAGAGGCTGCGAAGCCCCCTGCACCAAAGCCCAGCTGTTCCCCACCTAACCCACCTCCTGATAACCAGCCAGTTAGATATGAACAAATGGCCCCTTTCCAGCAGACTGGACCATTCAGTGGCCCATATCCTCAGCAGGCCTATGGCATGCCTATGCAGCCTATGATGCATGATGGCCACTATCCGCAAACTCAAGCTAATGTTTATTCCTACCAGCAGCCTCCAGGTGCTCCATACCAGCAGGAATATAGCCAACAGTATCATCAACCTGCCCCGCCGGCTTATCATCCCCAAGCCCCTCAGTCTTTAAACCCCCCTTACCAACAGGCAATTCAAGCTGCTTACCAACCCCCCAATAGTCCTCCCTATCTTGCAACTCCTTCTGTACCTTATGAGCCCCGGTCTACCAGTAGCTACATTGCTCCTAGTTTTCCTGTGGCTTCTAGGCCTGAATCTACATCTGGCGGGAGCTCTGTAGTTGCTCCAAAGCCTAAGTTTACAGCTAATAAGAGCTCGGCTCAGGTGTGGAAACCTGCTGCATCTGAAAAAGAGTGATTCTCATAGAATCATTGCAGGGTTATTCCTTACTTGGATTAATGGGTTTGTGCTCTTGCAGTACACTGTCAAGTGGAACATCTTGAGCACATACTGTAAACTTGCCTTTGTAATGACAATCATAACCCCACCCACTCTGGTTATTAGAGTGAGTTCGAGCAGAGCTTGAAAGTTGACAAGGTTTTAGAAATTGAAAGGCAGCACTAAGAATTAAGGTGTAAGAGTTGTATGCAAGTTGGATCACAATAGTTAAAATCACTGGTTTTGTATAAATACATATCAAAAAGGTAAGATTCACATGGCAGATTTTGTAAAATGAATGCAATCTTATGTAAATGGAAAAGAGTGTCAATATAAGAATGTAGGGAGCAATATGGTTAAAAATAAATGAAAGAAAAAGTTTGAGAAAAAGTTCAATCAGGGTGAAAGATGGCAAAAGTTTATGTATGTGAACAAGGAAAGGCAAAATGTTCCTGTATCCATGACAGACAAACTAAAATCTAAGAAGTAAAATGGAGGGTAGTCTGAGAGAAGGGTGTGGTTTATGGGATGAAATGGTATGGCTAAATTAGCATCGTCAGGGGTTAGGTCAGGCCAGTTTTAGGAAATATACCATAGCAGTCTTTGTTATAATGAATAAAGGCTTGCTTGAGCAATAAATGTTTGATCATGAATTAGATTTTTTTCTGTGGTTTTCTCCAGTGTCTTTTCAATAGCTCCTACTTAGGTGGGTTAGTTTTATTTAAGGCTTTCCACCAGCTGTTGCATCATGTTAGATACTATATTTAAACTGCTTCATGAGGTTCAGTTCTGAGGTCCACAGAGAAGGCTTGGATTACAACTTAAGCCGGTAAAAGCTGCTCTGTCAGATCTTTGTTAGTATATTTATTTTCATAGTTTTACATAGTTTTATGTAAAATTGTGAATCCTAAATTATATACAAAGAACAATGTTAGAAAGAGTAGTAGAGAGGTAAAATTACAAATGTATTTATGGTACAGGACTGCTTTTTTTTCTTTCATGTTCTTTCCTTTTTTCTCTTTCTTGCTGTGTTTTTTTTTCTGTATGATTCCCTGCAGTGCTATTAAACTGTTTTATCCTCGTTTGGTTTCTTCTGTTTCTCATTGGAACATTTTTATGATTTCTTCTATTTCTTTTGTCTTTTCATTACATCTTGCTGCATTTCACTGCTTCTTATCCTGTACTATGAATACAGTTTTTTTTATTTAGCAAAAACAAATAAATTAATTCATTTAAATAAAATATATACTATAAATCTATATAAAAAAACTATAAAACTAATTCAGTTTAACAAAATGCTATTTTTATATTGAGTTTGTTTGTTCATCCAACTTCTTTAATTTAGAGTTGAAGTAAATGCTTGAAGCACATTCCTGCAAAGTAATTTCCTGATGATGCATTTCTAATGTGCAATTATAGATAGAGAGTTTCACTGTCATCTCATTTGGTACTTCTGGAGGTCAAGTAAGTTGGCCACTGATGAAATATGTCTGCATGTTGTGTCATACTGTTGCAGCTGTGCAGCTTACCACCCGTTCAGCTAAGTCATAAAAACAAAATCCAAAAATACAGGAAAGATATCAGCTTTACACATCCCTGAAAGACAATTTTACACTTCCTTTTGAGTTATTTAGACAATAATGATAGCAACAGAAAGATAGTAAAAGGATGATAAACAACGTCGTAGTTAAAGAGTTTAAAACTGGTTTGAACCCCTCAAATTTATTATCCTTGATTTGTTAACATGACATAGTATCTTATATTGTATAATGGTTTTATTCAGATTGTAGCAGGACAGATTTTACAGTTATAATATCATTTAACTCTTGAATGTAGCTAAAAAAATACACTGAATTTGATACTGTGAAAACAAAGTAAACATGAGTTATGCCAGAAAATAGGAAATCTACTCATTTATAGTATTAGCATATAATGTGATTACATTGTGTACTTTTCATTGATTGATCCATTATGAGTACAAATACATCTCATAGAGATCTTCATTGATAGCCTATATTGAGCACAAAGTCAGTCAACCAATGACATCAATCCAACATGAAAACGTCTGTCAAAAATACATCACCATTTATGAATCCAACTTTTGTTAAACTATATTTTCCTCATTCTTTATGATTCTTATATGAATTTAAATTAATGTTCAACTACCTGTCATAATATATCAATCAGGGGATCTTTAATCAAATTGAATTTGAATCATGGCTTAATCAGCAAACATCAAATCTCCATTATAGGTCAGTAAAGCATTATACTGTTAATAAACTGGGGGTTTACCTCTATATTGTATTTGTAAAAGCTTTTCATTCTGTCTGTTCTTTTACATTTGCCTGGTTACCAGGAGGTGGCAGCACTGCCCTTCATGTCTGCAGTCCTCAAATCAATGCAGTGCAGGCTAAAGGCATGACATCGGGTTTCTGTCCTTTCATATAATCCTTAGCTGTATGGCCATGTTAGGGAAGGACTTATTAAACATTAGGCAGTTGTCATCACATTGTTATTGTCCATCACACCAGATTCAATGTTTTTTTTTCATGCATTGTCATTAACCAATGATTTTCAGATAGAAAAGTGCAGGGTGCTGTGTTAGGAAAAGTTTGAAAGTGGGTTAAAGAGTCTCAGTATGCTATAATGACTATGTTTACAGAAAAAAAATCTTGATTAATTTTCTAAGTTTAATAAGCTTTGAACATTTATTTGTTTCACTGGATACAACTAATCTTAAACTCTTTATACATATTTAAGTGTACAGATTAAATTTGCATACTTTTAATAATAAAATACAGCACTTATTTACAATAGGCTACAAGTTTTTTTTTTCTATTTTCCAAGCTGATTTGCAAGTCAGCCAAACAAAAATGAGCCCTTACTAAAATAAACATGTCTGGATCCTTCTTTACAGGCAGTTGGCAGGAGCTACTCCCTTTCCCCACCAGCCAGGGTACCATTCACAGGCCAGAAATCTGCTTCTGCTTCTTCCTCACCCAAGCCTCCAACACAGGCCGCCACAATTCCCCCAGCCAGGCAGACATCCTGGCTGGAAAAAGGCTTCAAGCCCATTACCCCATGGGAGGCTGCCTCCCGGCATCCTCTGGGCCTGGTAGAAGAGGCCTTTGCTTTTCAGAATCTCCATCAATCTCTTGCTTCAAATGTTTGCTTGGCAGCACAGCGTAAAATGCTGCCCGAGCTGCCAGGAGAGTGGAAGGCCAGGGTTTCTCACCAAGCCCTGCAAAAAACAGGCAGCCAGACTTGGAACCAAAGACGAAGTCAGAGTCGAGCTCCTCTTCCATCATTTGTGTCCCCAACAAGAAGCCCTGTTCCATTTTCAGGGAGAAGTCAGCTGGGTTATAAGTCTTTGCCAAGGCAGTGGCAGCCTCAGAAGTATGAAGTAAACATGAGGCCCTCAGTGTTGTCTGAGTATGACAAGCCCGTTCAAAAGCAAACGTACAAGTCTGTGTACACCAGCAACACCTGGAGTTGGAGACGGTAGGGTACAGCTCAGCCTTTGTGTTAAAGGATAAAATCTCTAATTCTGAGATCCCACAAAGCATCTGTCAGAATATTTCCTTTCATTGATCAATGGCTAAAAACAAAAAATGTAAGAAAGCAAGCTAATATATGACTTCACACTAAAAGTTCTGAAAATAACATTGTAGTATATAACCGTCATACCTTTAGTACAAAAGGTTTTGGAGAAAGTAATTTACTTTGCAGGCAGCCATCATGTAAGAGCTTATTACTGTATCTTTCAAGCAAATGCTTTCTTTCTAGAATATATTGGTCTGATCTGTGCAGTAAATTCTCCCATGAGGAAATAAGTATGTTGTCTGAAACATTTAAAGAGAATTAGACATAAATTGGGAGTTTGTTGTTGTTATCACATACTAAAAGTATATTTAGGTAACTGGGTCTCTATGTATATAAAATTGGCTTTAGGGTGTAATTCCTAAATT
>JBAMIG010000005.1:6429367-6454165 GCA_037177335.1 Kiunga ballochi
TGTTTGCTTGCTTCTTTGGAGCTTGTGGATTTACAGTTTATCCTGGTTTCATTTTTCTCCAGTGGATATCATGCATCTGGCATGCTGGTTCTTGATGACTATACTTGCTTTCCTTTTTTTGCTGGTGTTGCTTGGTGTTGAAACCCTAAATCATTTGGATGCGATTTTGATGTTTTACAAACAGGCTATCATTATAACAACAGAATGCAATTAGTGTTGCAGTGGAAACAAGGCTTAAAACTTGGGGAAAGGTTAATGCTATAACTAAGCATGTTGCCGGCAGACATGTTATGCAACGTGTAATAAGATAAATTAATTTGATTACTCATCATTTGTGTTTTAATTAGTATAGTAACATGAGCCAGTTATGATGAAAGAGGAGCAATGTTGGATATTTTATAACTGCATCCACAGGGAAAAAAGAGAACATGCTGTATTTAGTGGGAGAAAAACATTCAAGTTGGCAAGGAGTTAATAGGTAAACAATAGTTAATCCAACAAAAAAAATGTTTTTGGTTAATAAAAAATTTACTGGGAGTATAAGAGCTGCATACAATTAGAAAAGAGCATCTTGGTTTTATTTGATTTGGGCAATAGAGTGTAATCCTCTCCAAAAGCCAAAGCAAGGCTCTGTTTTTGTCCACACAGTGTACTGTCTTAATGTGATTCTCACCAAGCAACGTCATAAACATAAATAAAATTAACCAAACTGTACAGTGCTGCAGTGAAACTAGTCACTAGAAATCCCGTCAACCTTTAAAATATCTCTACTTCTTCCATTTTAATGTCATAAATCATGGTCATAATACAACTCATATAAAAATTTTCTGTTCTAAACCTATTTAGTACTTTCACCATTAGCATTTAATTAAATAAATGCCAGCAAACAGCACAGCATCTCATTCCACATTGTGTGTTTGTGCTCTCTACTTTGCTCTTGGCCGTTTGTTGCTTGCTGTACCATCCCATGAAGCTTTATGTATGATGTGCTGTCTTGAATAGTCACTCCATGTATAACACATGGGGCTGGGAGGGGGGCTGTTCCCATGGTTACCATCAGTTACATAACAACAGTGGGTATAGCTGCACCATTAGAGAATGAGAGATAAGGGCACAGAGGGAGACTATTAACAGAAATTATTTGCCTAACAATTCCGATTTGGAAAGCTGAACGCTTCGAGTGCAACAAGAAGAAAAGCCATAAACAGCAGCACACACAGCTTAGTGCTAACTTAACTTCTTTTTGTCTCCCAAGAAAGGTGTAGAGTAAATTACCTTTAGTAAGGTTAATTAAATCATGGTAATGTAATTTAAAGTGATTATATTTATCTATCCTATGATGACATTCACAACAGATATAATATGACTGGTTTTCAGTCTCCAGGCGGATAGAGTCCCACTAAATGTATTTATTGTTGGCCAGGCAGCTTTCAGCTGCTTATGTGAAGAACAGGCACTGAAACAGCTTTATTTTTGTGTAAAGGTTTTATGGCAAAAATTCACTTTTGCCCTTTAGGTCTATTATTGACTCAATGGAAAATTTATTCCAAATATTTCTCGCTACTGAGAAAACACATTTGACTCTCATTACCTCTTCATAAATAAGAAATGTTTCTATTTAAATAGGTTGAGTTTTGCTTATACTGATTTAGGGCACACATTTGTTCTTCTGTAAGTTAGGTTTCTTTGACACGCTGCATTTTTGGGTTTTTTTTTATTTTAAGAAACTTTCCTCTTAACTTCCAATAATTGCAACTTTCCCTTCTAAACTACCAGACCTCCTGACCCTAAATCAGCCTAAGCCCTCTTGGGCGACTGACCAAAAGAGAGGTGGAAGGCAAAGGGAGCAATAGTGCTCTAAATTTAGGTGCCCCTCCACTTGTGAACTAAATACCAATGACAACAGACAAACTGACACCCACCCACCTACTCACTCACTCAGTCGCACAGTTAGTCAGGTCAGGCCTGAGCCCACTATGCCCACCCTCCTCGCAACAAGCTCCAGTGTCGGGGAGCACGAGCACCCACACAGATCGCACTTCCAAGTCTGACCCTCCTGCCTCTCACCTTTCTGACTTCCCACCCCGAGGAGACAGGCACAAGTTAAGACTACCCCCTGAAGGTCCTTCAGGACAGGTAAGCATCATCCAGGCTTCTCCACAGGTGTGCTGTCTCGTTCTAATATGACACTTGTACTTTGAATCAAGCATGGCCCTCACTACCACCCACAGTGATTCCTGCTGCAGCCACATAGCTTGCTCTTTATTGTAGCTTTTCCTCACTGGTCTGCTGATGCATTGTCTCTTCATCTCTTTGATGCTTGTCTTTTTTTGTATATATATCCCAATTAAAGTAAATTATTCCTTTGTTTCACTCACTGAGATGAAAATAAATGTAATCCTGAAAGCAGCTTTATCCTTTATATGATCATCATAATGGGTATTTTTCAAATGCTTTGCAATGAGAATCAACTGTAGCTTGTATTAGATTTGATAAACTTTTTGGGAGTGTTATGGATTGGAATGAAAAACTTGCCTTGTGTTCACTGACACCTCGGTGTAAACTATCCCATGGGCGGTTATATTCTCTGTCTCACATGTTTGCTGTGACAGCACCCCATCCTATATCTGTGTCCTTTCAGCCCACTTGGGCAATTTCAAACATATTGATTCCCAGACCTCTGACACAGCTGGCTGCCATGTCTCGAGAGCATGTGCCTGGTGTTTAACAGCCCAAGGTTATTTAAAGGGATGTGCTAACTTTGCCCTTTTCACGGCCCCAATAAATTCTATCTGCTATGGTGGGTCTTTGTGCGTGTGGTGGGTGCTTGATGTTGGCCAATCGATGGTCTAAATGCAGTTGCGCTGTTTTGCTGTTGTCTTAGGTCGTTTATTCGAGCAGCTTGTAGTGATGTGCACTCTCTCCTGTAACTTTTTTGCCTCACCCTGAACTCCCAGGGGCAGCCATGTCACTGTTTTCCACCATGACGACCAGGGAAAGGAAAATGCAGGCAGCAGCAATCTGCAGGGAAGTTCAAGCCCAGGAAGGTACTCAGCAGCATCATGCCCTCTTCATTTCTTTCCTTTCTCAGTCCCTCTAACCTCAATGTTTTTTTTTCAGTTTTTTCTCAAGTTTAATGCTTTCTGTTTGACTCACCCATGTTATGTCGATCACACAATTAAAGAAATACATTTAAGGTCTTAGTTTGTGCTTAAATTTCAGATATGTTATTTGTTTTCCTTACATTCCTACACAAAAGGCACAAAGTCCACCATTTTCCGATGCAGCAGTTGCCAACCCCTCCTTCCAACCCTGACTATAAATAAGTAAATATGTACTTTTATAGGCCAAAGTAACTAATCCCTTTGTAGTTGTCCTTTGAACACGCTATTTCAGGGTGAGGACAACTGTGTGGCTCAGGGATAGGGAGGGTATGAAGGCTACTGACAGCTGAAAGATATTCTGGCAAATTACGCATCTCATAGTTGGATATAGACTTGTGACATCTCCATGATCAGCATGCAGTAGGAGCAAACCACAAAACAAGCGCGGGGCATGAGTTGATTTGGAGGCAAGACATTTGCTCCTTCATCATACTGGCAGAAATGCTACATCAGCAGTCCATGTAGAGGGGGGCTTTTCTTACAGCTGGGTCTTTTTTTCTCTTTTGGTATGAATACAATTTATATTCAGCAAGGTTTGATAGGTGGGAGTATGGTAATTAGGAAAATAAATTTGTCTTGTCGAAAAAGTCTGATCCTTGTGCTGAATAGACGTTGGGATCTTCAGTGTTTTGTCTTGTTTCTTTTCTTTTCAGATGTGCAGATGGATCTGGGGAAGAAAATGAGTGTGCCTAAAGAGATCATGTTGGAGGAGTTGTCTCTTGCCTCTAACCGGGGCTCCCGGCTCTTCAAAATGCGCCAGAGACGCTCAGAAAAATATACTTTTGAAAGCATCCAGAATGAAAACAACCAGCTGCTCAATGTAAGAAGGAAATATGATTCATTGATCAAATGCGGATAAAGATGATAATGATTTAATTTTCTGCAAAAAAAAAAAAAAAAGCATTTGCAATTTTCTTTCGTAATGCATAACGGGGGTTTGTTTGTGCAGTAATTTTGCCTTTAAGTTGATTTAAAATAAAAAAAGAAAGAAGAGAAAACAAACAAACAAAAATACATACTCTGAAGCTTCTCCAAAGCTCACTGCAGTAACTACAGATTATATTGTGTTTGTGTTAAAACTGAAAAGCTGCATCTGGCCACTCCTTAAAGTACACAATGTTCCCAGCATATAGTGCTCTATTTTCACTACATTGTTTAATTTAAGACCACCTTGATTTTTAAAAAAAAATCAGTATAAGCTTTTATTTACTGATCTTCATGCTGATGATGGGCAGATTTTTCAAGCCCGGGACAAGGCTTATACAGGCAACACTGTTAACCTTTCCCACTTTAACTTCATCCTTGAAAATAAAAAAAGTTAATACTTTTCCCTACAACAAGATAACATAAAATAAAAATCATTTTCATTTACAAAACCTAAATCAAAAGGCAGAAGCAGTCTGTAGATACTGTAAGTAGATGCTTTCATCATGGAAGCATACAAGTGAGTGTCCCCTTTATAAAAACAGAATTTGTTGCAGGTTAGTTTTTTGTTTGAAGTATTCAAGTGTGTGTTGCAAATAAAGAGGAGGAAAGCAGTAATCCCTGAGAAAAAATACTATGGATAATCAATTAGGGAAAGATTATAAGGCTATTTAGATGATTTAGCATAACTGTTTTTGAGATTTTATTCAGATTATTCATAAATGAAAAACACAACAAATACAAATCTTTTTAAACGTGACTTTCTCTCCAATGCAGAGAACTAACATAAGCTGAGATGACATATTAAAAGGTAAAGTTTATGAAAGAAAAATTAGGAAAAACCCTCGATTGAGAACTTATTGAATGAACATCTGAATGTAACAATGACCGCATTGCTTAGGTTTACAAAACTGGTTCTGAACAACCCCCAGAACCTCTAGAACAAGTGGACTGATAGGACCAAAGTGGAGATGTTTTGTCAACATATTTGTAGTGAACCCCAACCAAGCAAGTTGCTGCTAATATACCATGTTAACTATCAAGCACAGTGGTGCAGGGATGAGGATTTTTTCTCATTCAAAGTTCAAACCATATCCCAATACATGTTTCTAAAAAACACCTGAGCATTACTTGCCGATTACTTGCTGCAGTCTTTACGTTTACAATCTTTAATGAGGCGACACTTTAAAGAAAAGTCTAAAAAAAAAAAAAAATGCTAACATCCCACGGAAAATATTTTTTTTTCTTTTCTTTTTACTAATGATGACACGGTCGCTCCAGTATTTAACGTATTTTTTATTCAATAAAGAACAACACCTTGTGATATTTCATTATGAACATTGTATTATTGTTCAATTTTAACAGCTGGAGACCAGATGACAGTTTATTAGGTACCGATACGTTAAACCCTTTGCACTGAAAGAGGGAATGCTTTCTTTTTCATCATATATAAGTGATATTGATCTTTTCATTTATCTCTTGAAAGGAAATGAGAGTGCAGAACATTTTCCCTGCCAAAGAGTGCACTCTCCATGCGCAACCATCTATTTTGCTCACCTTACTTTCCCACCCTCACATGAAAAATATTTCCACCATAACTTACATTCTGACAGCACTGGAAGTGTTTGCTTGACTTGTGCTACAAACGTGGAGCTTATATAGTAACAGTAATAGTAAAAGTCCTTTGGCAGAGTATAGTAGCTTTATTAATGTTCCTTTGTGTGTGTATGGGCAGTGTGCCAAGTCAGCCTTTTAAAGCAGCCTCTCCCAGCTGTATAAATCTTTGCTTGACCTGTTTATGCACATATATATATATATATATATATGGTAAAATTAATGTTACAAAAGCTGCTAAAATTCAAACAAGCTAAGTTTCTCTGTGTTATATTTATTTAATTAGCAAAACTTGTTATATCCACTGTTATTAGTTGAATAGTAGCTTTGCAGACTTCTCATTGCCCTCTTGAAGTCCATAGATAAAAGAATTATTATACTCCAGCTTGGAAAATTTGTTTCCTCATCTTTGAAGTGAGAAAAACTCACATATCTTGGTTTATTTATTGCTCGGGGCAATGGAGGATTTTGTTTCAAGTTGTCAACATTTCCTGAGGAAGTCCTGGAGTAAATCACCATAAATGTCTCTCTGCAGCATGAAAGCTGGGTGCCTGAGCTGCAGTATACATTTCCACCAAGAAAACAATGTCTCCAAAGTTCACAGAAAATGGACAAACACATTGCTTCTGATTGTGGGGAAACATGCAAACTAGTGCTTTAAAAAACTATTTGATGTGAAAAATTGCCTCAATAAGTTTCAGAAAGCCTACTATGCTGCTTGCTTATGGTCAAATTGTCCAATCTCTCCCTTATGCAACAAAAGTAAAATGAGGAAAATAGGGCTTCACACAAATATAACCACTTAATTTAAACATGAAAATGAGGGATAGGTAAATTAGGTAAACATTGCTCATATTATTCTGATGCAATATCCAGTAGGGATACTACTTCCATCACAGTGGTGACTCTAAATCTGGTGGTCCATGTCTAAGGGCTTAGATGTCTAAATAAAACACTGCTTGTATCTTGTAGCTAAAATACAATTGTATCTGTTGATTTCACTTTGAAAGTGAACATTTAAATCTCCCGTTCAGGTAAATGAACAGAAAGCTGAAATAATAATTCCCACGCTGGCCTGTGTAAAACTGAAGGAGCAGCAGATTCATGTGCGAATTCTCTGGAGGTTCATCAGTTGTCAAAACATTTGCACAACATGTGGCACAGTTATTTTAAATAGTGTTAAAACCGTTTACTTTAGAGGTACCATAACCACGTTCCTTTGTTAACAGTTGCTTAAATAACTGTCATGTCCTCCTGTTCTCTTATCTTTCAGCTCGTTGTTTTCTTTTAAGGACCAACAGCGTTAAATGTAATTGGAAATTATTTGTATTTCTGTATTGAGAGAAAATATACCTCTGAATATTCTGGCTATGCAAGTTTAGTGTGAAATCTCAATCAAAGAGGTGGAAGCAACAGACATGACTTCAAATATCAAAGTTTTTATGTCAGAGAATCCGTCAGCCGCTACTATCAGAGCAAATTTCAATCTAAAGAGAAATAAAGTCATGTTAAACTTTGCTTTTAAGCTCAACTAACCTCTCTTTTGTCCTTTTTCTTTTTTTTTTCTTTAGAGCAGAACTGTTTCCTATACTTTCAATGAAAATGTCACAGGCAGCAACAGCAGCGAGAACAACTTGGGTGCCAACCAGGCACGTAACATTACATCTGATACACCAGATACAAAAATGGTCCCAAATCCTTGCAGCATTGCCCCTGGTAAGTAGCACTGGTGATGCAGTACACTGTAACTGAGGACCTGTTGAATTATGTGGTAGTGAGTCAGTGTGAATCCACCTTGGAATCAGTTCCTGATCATTGTTCTATGTTCTTATTTTGATCTCTTATGATTTTATTGCACCTTTTCATCCTTGCAGATGTGTCTTGCTCCAGTAATTTCAATACACAGCTTTCATTATTTTATATTTCCCGAGAAGCTTCGCTTTATGGACTTCAAGTTTTACACTAAAAACCCAAGTCTCAGGGGGTTATCATTGTTTGTGTGGTTGTTTGTTTATTGTAATTGAATGTATGTACAATGCAGCTGTTGCTCCTGGTGTGAAGACAGGTGGATGTACTGTACAAAAAGTACTAGATGTACCATGTATTGATAACAACTCGACTGTTATCTCGTAAGAACAATTTCTTCTCGCCTGGAATCTACTGGCCTAATGCTAAATATAATTACATGTTTTCTTTTTTCTCTCAACTTGTTTTTCTCTTTCTTTGCTCTCCTCTGTTTTGTGCCTAGTCTTCCACAATCCCCTCTTTCTTCCTAAATCATCCTCAACCCTTCTTACTGCAATCAGCCTTAAGCATAATTTTTAAAAAAAGATCCAGTTTTACCCACAGGATTTCCTGTTTGCCTGTTGTGCCACAGATACCATCAGCTTTGCGCTCTCATCCTCCCTCGTGTTCAAGTTTTCTCCACAAAACTAATACTGATTTAAAGATGAGTGTGTCTTCACCGTACATAGGGTGTCATTTCTGGATCAGACAACACCCAACATTATCTGAATGAAATCACTCCAGCTGTGGCAGAAATTATGCCAAAGTGTATTTGGTATCAAATGGTTTTTTAAAAAAATGGCTTCTCATGCTTCATGCTAATGTACTGCCTTTGCTTGAATGTATGCTTGTACAATTGCAGTTACAAATTTCTTCACTGAGATGTATCAAAGAAATATCTTTAGACATGAAGTTATCTTTATTTAGCTTTGTTTTGAGAATCTGTCTTTCTAATACACAAAAAGCTGGATGTGTTAGAGACTATTCCTAGGAAAAAGCCAGCTTGTATTCTAAATATTATTCTAAAAACTTGGAAAAAATCTTTAACACAGTATTTGTAATAGATTCCCCCCTAAAATCTGTAAACTTCCCCTCAAGTCTATTTTGTCCCTCCTGCTTCCTCCTCAGGGCAAAGCATAAACTCAGGAAGGGGGGATTGTTCATTGTGAGAGGTTAGGACGTGACACGACGCCCCACATTATGTAATGCCTGAGCTTGCATGCCCCCCTGAGTGAAGCATTGGGTTTGAAGGATAGTACTTTGGATTGGCCTATCCCATCAACACACACAGACAATGCTGGGAGACATATATACAAGCACACACACACAGAAACACAGGGAGGCTGTCTCTTGATTTGTTCTGTGATGAACTTTAGCGGCAAAGAAAAGAGGAGATGAAAGAAAAGCAGCCAAGGGTAGCAATATCTCTCACTCGTAGCGTTTTTTGTATTTTTCTGCCTCATGCATATACTTTAAAAATGCTTCTATGAAAAAAAGAAAGAAAAACAACCTGAAAAGAACTGAAAACATTTGACATTTTTGCAAACACCCTGAACTGATGTCTCCCTTGAAACATGTACACAGGATATGGAGGTCCTTTGAAAGACATCCCTCCAGAGAAGTTCAACAGTACAGCTGTGCCAAAGTCATACCACTCTCCCTGGGAGCAGGCAATTATCAATGACCCGGCTTTGGCTGACACACTCATACCCAGCATACCTGAGCTGGAGCCCAGAGCAGACCTACCAGGATATAAAAGCTTCAACAGGTAACAGCCACATGAACGGACAACAAGCTATGAATAAAAAAGTAATTACCTAACTGTGAAATGCAAATTGTAACTAACTTCCATTAATCCATTATCTGCTGCTTATTCCCTGAACTGGGTTACAGGGTGCTGGAGCCAATACCAGCTGACATTGGGGAGAGGTGGGGTACACCCTGGACGGATCGCCAGTCCATCACAGGGCCAACACACATAGACAAACAACCATACACACTCACACTCACTTTAGAGTGGACAATTTAGAGCCTCCAATCAGCCTATTCCCAAGGTGCATGTCTTTGGACTGTGGGAGGAAGCTGGAGTACCCGGAGAGAACCCACGCTAACATGGGGAGAACATGCAAACTCCACACAGAAAGGTGGAGTCAGACCAGCAACCTTCTTGCTTTGAGGCCATATCTTTACCAACTGCACCACTGTGTAGCACCTTGTAACCAACTCATTTATTGTTTTCTATTATTTAGAATGAGACTGCTTCCAGTGAAAGTGATGTTAATAATATATATGAGAGATTTATGTTTAAGTCAAAGACGGAAATTTCAACTGTTAGTCTATGAGAACTGACTTGATTCAGCCCAAAGTTGTTGCCAAAACTGCTGAATCAGCACTTTCATGTTAATACTTGCAACTTGCCTTTAGGCAACCATATTTTCCCTTTCAGGTTTATGTATTAATTTTTAAAAACTTCTAGTTCAAAGATGTCATAAGGCAATCACATTTAGACATAACAGAGGTGCAGGATGACACTTGCAACCTTGGGGAAAAGAAGGGTCCATAATCTTTTGACCCCTGTGCACCCCTCTCTTTTCTATGCATCCTTATGGAGCCAATCTCAGTTGATATCAAGCTACAGTTGAGTGAAACAAACATCAGCTCACACTCAGTTCTTGGGAGATTTTATAAACTGCAATTAACCTGACGAACATGTTTTTTTTTTTTTGTCTGTGCAAAGTAAAGAGAACGCTCCTCTGTCCTGGCTGAGATTCAAACCAGGAAGCTTCTTGCTTTGAAGAAATTATACTAATTATGCAAACAAGTTATTGATCGGAAATGTTGACAATGTTGACATTTTCCTTTAAATATTGAGCTAAATATGTTTAAAACCTGCCTCTGTGGCCATTATGGGTATTACAGCCACTTTGCATTCAATATGTCCAACTATTGCATGGATACTATAAAGTATTATATGAATATAGACAGATTAGAGACAGTCAAAAACTGACTTAATATTTTATAACATAAAGAAAGCTTCAGTTGCTGAGCATACTTGATTATAAAAATAAGGCTGGCAAACCAAAAAGCAGTGATTAAAAGTTTCTTCTTATATCTTAAAATCATATTGCTTTGTCTTCAAGCAGCTGAGTAAAAATGTATGGTCCATTCTTCACCTCACTCGTGACTTCTCCCTCTCAGGGACCAAATCATACAATATAACTGGAGGTCAACATCCTCTCTTTAATTAGTTGCATTACTTCAAATGTCACTGCAGTTCCTCTCATTAGCACATGACAGTCACTGTTAACACCATTACTTTGTCATCTCCAGGGTGGCAACACCGTTTGGTGGTTTCAAAAAGACACCGAGGCCTTCTCCTATCAAGCTCACCCAGGTAGAACACCTACCAGAACTACCGGAAAGCACAGCGCTTCAGGCAGATGGAGGGGTAAATCGGCCTTCCTTCAACAGATCTGCTCTGGGGTGGGTGTCAACGGGTGGTCCAGTCACACTTCAAACTGTTCCCCTAGAGCCAATGTACATCCCTGAGTCAGAAGACCTTTGAACCTGTGAAGAAGTCACACAAGGATGCTGTCTAAGTAGTTGCTACTCCCGAGGTTATTGTGGACGGGGTGACATTTCTGTCAGACCAGAGCGAGAGCGAGGGAGCTTCTTGTTGGGTGTTGCTGCTTCATGTTATGCAGCCTCCCTTAGTTTTCACTTTTGCTCTGCTGGGAGGGAGGGAGTGGGGGGTAGAATGAATATATCTCCTTGTGAAATGCTACAAGAACATTGTGGTAAAATGTTGTTGTATAATAATATACAAAGAGTCTACATCTTGTAGACACATTTTTGCTTAATAAAGTGGTGCAGAATGAAACAGAAACAATGCTGTGATTCATTTACGTATTCATATTGCAAGCTCATGCCACTGATAGTGTTTATAACATGAAAAACAACCTCTGTTTTTGGGCATAGATGCAAATTTATAACAAATTTCATCATTTGCCTCAGGAAATCATTTTACAGTATGCTGGAATGAGCTACTCTCAAGGTTCACTTGAGTGAATGATGCTACGCCTGTGCTATCGTCCCATTCAAACCCATCACATAATGTATCATGTAAGAGGCCAAAGATACATGTGAGCCACTGTTTCATGCCTCAAGGTTACACTGCTTGACAAATCAAATCTGCTTCACTGATATGAGTGACTTGACTGATGCATCTACCACCTTTTGGCTATGCCTGGAAGAGGGAGTGGAATTGATGGGAGAGCAGCTTGATGCACTGCTTATTTGCTTTTCTGCTTGTTACCATAGTACTTGAGAAATTCTTTGCATATAAATGAAGCTTCATAAAAAAAAGCATGCATGGATTAAAGCTACATGAAGGTTTTGCAAAGGATGCATGTTTCTTTTTTTAAGCTCTAACAAAGAGGCATATTGTGAATATATTGTGACTAGATCGTTGTGTTTCAATTTTAGTGTGTACACTAATTTGTGGCTTAAGAAAAATTCTGCATTTAGGATACCATGTAATGAAACAATTAATGTGTTATTTTATTTGTTTAAAAATCAACAACACATTTTTTGGACAGGCCTGGACAGCAGGTAGGTCTGCCCAGTATCCCCATATCCTCCTCTTACAAATCCATTCCTTTATGATATGTTATAAATGGCATCATCCTGTTGAAAAATCCATAGACGTCTCAGGAAAAGATTCGTTTTAAATGCGGATTATGTTGGTCTAACATTTCATTAAAAGCATTGCATTTATATGTTGTTTCCATGAATGTTCAAAGGTTTGGTGTAGTTTATGAGATGAGAGACGTCATGATTTTTTCTTTTTACATAAACTGATTGCATTGACTCAATAATTAAAATCACCATAAAAAATAAATAAATAATTAAATGTAAAAAAAAACGTCTCTACTACTTTTTTTATCCTGATTTAAGGTTCTGACACTAGAATAAAGTTACTGTAAAAACAAAAAAATCAGCAAGATAAGAAGACTTGTCCTGCTTCCCCCCAGCCCCCTCCATTAATTTATTCCACACGAGTAAATCCAGAATGGCCAAATCCACACAGTGTGAAGTTAAATCCATTCATTTGACCTCTGACCACAGATTAAGCCTTGAAATTGTGAGCATTAAGTTGTTTGGTAACTGTAGACGTGGTGCTTGGACCTTGTGATTCGCACACATTGAGAAGTGACAGGCTGACAGATAAAACTGTGATGAGAAGGACAGAAGAGCAGCAATTCACAAGATGAGGGACACTTGGGAGGACTAACAGTTACAACTCAGAGGTCACATTTATGGGGACTCAAACCTTTCCCTAGGTCAGCTAAAACTGCCAATCACCCAGACACAGTGTTAGCTTACATTTTATTATATAGCAAATAAAAGTTTTGATATTAGTAAGTTAATGAACAAACTTGACCAGTTCATAAATGCACCTGCTTCTGTTTGCCAGATTCTGCTCAGTGTAGTTTGACTCCAATCATTCATGTATCTTTTTTTTAAATGCTTCTTTTCTTCTCTTTCAGATCACAACCATGCTACTAAACCCTGTCTCTTCACAAATCTTTGGAGCACACAGATTTCTGTTTTTAAATTTCACTGTCACTCACAGTGGATTAAAGCACAAAAACAGTGAGAGGTCAAAATGAATCATAAAATAAAATCAGATGAATAACACCAGGATTAGATAACACTTCAAATACCTCTTGATATCCTTTGTATCAAATACAAATAAACAAAACGGAAGATAAAAATGATCAGTTTAATTTAGAACCCTATTTTACTAAAGACTGGTATGTTATCGGTAATATGCATTGTCTCCTATAGCTGAAAAGTTATGCAGTTTGTGCAAAATATGAATGTGATACTCCCATAATATACTGCACACAAAGACTGACAGTATGTCCCCAAACCTAACAGTAATTATTGCACAACTCTTTATTTGTTAATGAAATCTGGTTGTCAGCCTTATCTCTCTGTGTGGAAGCCATACACGATTAAATACATTCCCGCAAGTGATGGCTTCTCTGTCTTCAAAAACAGAATTAGGAAATGCCTCTCAGGTTTCTTCAAGGCATGTGACTAAATCCAGTGTCAGCATTCCTCGCCTCTGTCTGAAGGCCTTTGGAATTTGCAGCTACCAGTGCCACTCCCTCTGAGTTCTACTAAATTCTTCCGGCCAGTCTCCTCCGGGAAACTTTCTGTACAACACACCACCCAGCATCCGACAGGGCCAGTAGCGCTGCCGAGTACAGAAAATATTGAACAATGTTTATCAAAAGCAGGCTTGAACTCTCTTTGAACTTGTAATGTAGCTGTTGTGAAAATTCAGCAAAGGAAGTATTATCAGTGAGCACTGCTGTGACGGTTGTGGGTCTCGCAGCCAGATTACTTGATTATTAATCTCTAACTGCAATTGGCTTCCCTTCAAGCATCTTTTGCTTTGGCATGAAGTGGAAAAATAAGAGCTGCAGAAGGATTATGTTGAATTTTGCTCTGGGCAACCTGATTTGGCAGATTTACCAGCATTGTCCTTCACTATAAAAGTACAATTTTAATGCATTCCAGAGAGTTTAATTGAGTCCAACTTGTGGATTTTACTTTTGGAAAAGCACAAGGGAAAAAGTGATTATTTTTTAATGGGCATCCAAGACCAGCTTGGCCCATTGTCATGTATAGCAAGAAACCTGACAAGACAGGAAACATGCAGGGATTTGTGTGTGTGTGTGTTGTTGGTTTGGGTTTTGAAATCAACAAGTGCAAAAGATTAGAAAGATTTCCATTTCTGCTCAATTTCATCCCCCCCTCCTGATTCTAATGTGTAATTCAGCTCAACCTGAGCTCCTGGCCCTTTACAACTTCATCAGAAGTTAACAATAAACCTTGCTGCAGTTGCAGTCACCGTCATGTTGCAATGCTTTAGTCCCCTGGGTCTCCATTTGCACACTCTGCACCAACACTGAGTTCACTGTATGCTGCTGACACAGACAACTGCTAAAAGGCTGAGCCACTTGACCAGCCAATATCGCAGAAGGATTTCTTTAAGTATGCATGGGCCAAGCAAAAAAATAAATGTGCTGTGAAATAACTGCAAGGGCACAGGGCTTTACTGTACCTAGAGGAGGACATATATGATTGTTTCAAAGGTATTACAGAAACACTTCAGCAGGTCTCTGTGTCATATTTGAGGCAGAGTTTAAACTCAAATCCTAAAGCGGACATTTTGGGAATCTGAGATTAACCTTGTAAAACTGTTTCAATAAGGAAAAGTTATCTACAAATAACTTAGAAGCCGGGCTAATCTAGTGTTTCAGCATTTGATGTCTTTCTTGTTCGATGACAAGATCGACTCGTCGAGCCTGATGTATTGGCAAGTCATGTGGTCATTCTCACAGGAAGGTGCAAAGCCTAATGGGAATTCTAAAAATATGAGATGACTAAAACATCTCATGGGTCAGTATAGGGTGGCACTAGGCTGCCTCCAATGTAAGGTGTAGAGTGTCAGGTCACACATTCCAGCATTGAAATGACACACCTAGGCTGAATGAAGTCCTACTCTAAGAGAAATATTCATACTAGAGAGTCAATATGTGTGTGCTCTGTTGCACACAAACAAGGAGGAGTTTGGGATCACTGGGTGAATGGCTGATGGATCTCTGATCTTCTTCAAAGCACTTCTTTTAAGGACAGAGAATGACCGTTGAGCAATGTGCCCTCATTATGTATCACACAAAAAATATTCATCCCTGTAGAAGCTACCTCATTGAAGGACACACACACATATCTGGGTTTTTAATTAGACTGTGTAAAGAAAGGAACTTTAAAATGATGTTTACTTGCAAAAACCCTTGAGACTAATTACATCCACATTGTCCTACAATTATCCAGTCTCTGTGTTTTACCACAAGTGGGATATATATTTTCTTGACTGTTCAATACATATAAACTTCTTCCCTTCACTCAACAATCAATTATTTACTTATAGCGCCAAACCCAACAGGTACGTTCATAAGATGTAAGTCAAGAACTGAATCTTCACAATTCAGCTGAAATAGAAGATTGAAAATAGTGTTAAAGATATCCTACTTTGATGAAGTTGTTTAGACAAAAGCTCATGTCTTTGCCTTTCCCAACACACAGCAGCAAGGGCCACAGCATGTTTTCCCTGCCTGCTGCAGCTACCGTGGATACAGCAGACACAGCAGTGAAATATATCACAGTCACCCCTTTGGCTGCACTCCAGAATTAATGTAACCTAGTCAACTGCAGAAAAGAAGATAAAAAACTGCTCATGTCATCCACTATTCTGCTTTTTTTTTTATCCTACTTGTGGTCAGAAAGAAAATGCTAATTCATTCAAATGAAGGCAAAATAAAAAAAAAAACAAAACAAATGTGCAAAGAATACACCTACTGTCATAGGTTGTTTAGTCATCCTGATAGCACACAAACGTCATGCCAACAAACACAATCAGGATTTATAAAGATACTTTGTTGTTTCTTATCGCTGCTGTTTTTATTCTTCTGCACAGTAAGTTCCAAACACCACAAACACTGATTGTATTTAAAAGGGGTTGAATTAGCAGTCCTTTCCTACAACCTGTTAGCTTAATAGTTCTTAACAAACCTGAAAGGTGCTTTCACAAAAAAAAATAAATACAAAAAAAAAAAATTAATCAGTATTGGATTTTAATCCTTAGTTAAATATAGCATGAGTTATTTCAGAGGTGTGGCCTCCCATGGCCCCCATTGTAGTGTTGGAGCATGTCTAATCTCTTGCGTAACAACAGAGCATTCACTTCTGTCTGGTTCCTCATTAGTAGTAATTCAATAGCAACACAACAAATACTGTTCACAGAAAGATTACAAGCTTTGCTTTGTTTAGTCTTTCTACTATGTGCTGTTTTTCCAGTGCTTTCATTCAAGGGACAGAATGCTCATTGATAATCTCACACTTCGAACCTATACTTATTTCTAATTTACCTTATAAGAAAAAATCAGATTTGTTTGGGTTTATGCACTATGAGGATGAGTTGTGTCCTCATATTACCTCACTAGAACAGGCGGCACTGTTTGATCTGTTTGCGATTCCCATGAACCCACACACACATCCAAATGTTTGTGCACACACATAATAATACATTTATTATTACCAAAGCTGAAACAGGATCATATTAAGTATACATGTTAATTAGACACCAACATTTTACAAGTTGTTGGTACAACAAAATAAGAAGAACAGGAAGAGAAGAAGAGGAATTTAATTTTGCCATTTTCCCTATTGCTTTCAGAATACGCTTAAAGCATTCATCATTGCTTTGTGAGTAATTAGAATCCACATTTGGTTGTTTATTTTATATTTGTTTTACTTTAAACAAAAAAGGAGGTAACTAAAACAGAAAATCTAAAAAAAAAAACTTGTTTAGTAGTGGCACAAATCTGTCTAGTTTTGTCTATGAAATATTGATTGTAAAACTGCAAATATTGACTGAAAGGCCAGACAACAGTGCTATAAATATTCCTGTTCAGCACATCTGAGGTGAAGTGGAACTTGGTGACCCAGGAAAGCCATCAGAATCATTGATGACCCAAATGCAGTTAAATCGTAACATAACTTGTTATTGTTGGCACTGTATATAAAAATAGGACACAGCTTTATCATTTGAGTCATGTTTATCCATCGTGTTCATTGGGGTAATCACAAGGTGAAAAGTCAGGGCAATGACACTGACTCTGCTGGGTATTTGCTGTGTTAACTTGTCAGATTTCCGTGTGGGCAAAGTCACAATAATCTAAAGTGAAAAGTCCTTCACAACAAACTCAAACTCATGGAAAGTTGCTGATTAGTTGCACTGATTTGAGATTAACACCCATGAAAAGCTACAGAAGTCCATACACAGCTTTTCTTTCTAAATCTGGAAAAATGTCAAGTCATGTTAGTTATCTTTACGGAGAATGAACATATCAAATGCAAAATAAATTAAAAAAAACTGTAGCTTAACACTTTGCAGAAGTCATTCAAGGTACGAGCTAGAGAGCCAATGATGTGTAAATTGTAAGGATACAGCCATTTTTATCCTTTTTGGCTTGAAGCAGAGCGACAATGCTGACAAGACACAAACTGTCGGATTCAGCTACTGGATCAGAAGCTATTTACTAAAGTCGGGAAGGAAAAGTTCACATTTGTGGAGCTTGTTAAAGACCTGATCTCAGTGAGCTGTCTGATCCATAATTCATAGGTGATGCAAGACATTCAGTGGCAGCACTTCAATGCCAGAAGGCCTACAGCAACGGTGGGAATGTCAAATGCCATAACAGGGATCCATCCTCTATGAGCTCTGAGCTCACAAACTGTGTCCATCTGGACTAAAAAAGTCTTATGGATGCAAATGAAATATAACCCACAGTATCGAAAACCAATGCCACAGAATATGATCATACTCTTTATCTCATAAGAGGATAACTTGCACTTCTACACAATATAAAATAAAACATTTGATAATGTGGTAGCGTTAAATATGACGCTATGCAAGACCATTAAAGCCAACATCACTCAAATGCATTATTACTATACTCTTAAACTGTTTTATGTTGTAAGAGGAAATATTGTGTCCCTTGAGGAAATGAGTGCGGAGGGAAATGGCAGTGTCTCCTCTATGGGCCCTTTCAAGTACTTCCTGGGGAAAGTCTGGACCACGCTGATACACTATGACCCCTCAGTGCACACTCCATCATACATACAGTTTCCTCAATCTTACTGAGTGACTAATGTTTTGGAAATCAGATATTGTATTTCATTTCTAGCCTTGTTTGACATGCATGCACAGGTCAAATGCTTGCTACACATGACCAAAAATCAGATTATTAGTCTGTTTGATTGAATTGCCAGAAGATGATGCAAAGCTCTTCTCAAACAGTTTTATATTCTAAAACATTTAGAATGAAGAACAAGCAAAAGTAGTTGGTTAAATGCTCCCTGGAGATTACACCAGTAGTGTGGTCCTGGCTCAATTAGTGGAGTCTACCTCTAAATCCATTCTTATGTCCGCGATAAGACTTTTTCCTTTTCTTTTTTTTTCTTTGGATACTTCAAGGGGGGACAAAGGCATATCTCACCTTCTCTTTTAGGTTTAGATAATTATCTAATAATAATAATTGGATCCTAGAGTCAGTCACTAAGTCATTAAGTCTGTAAACTTAATTGCTCTATTTAAAAAAATAGGTGTTGAACAAAGTTACAAGGTTAAATAATGGGAATAGAGTGCTTGCATTCACAGCAAGTCATCATTTTTGTTATATACAGTGTTGAAAAAAGCTGATTTTTACTTGTTTGGTTTTATTTTCCCCTTTAATAACACAATAATAATATAATTTGGTTCTGTAGTATACATAGCTAGAAAGGCAGAACGGCACTTTTACAAAGAGGTAGGACTTGTAAAGATTCTGCACACTTGGAATGAGAATCCCTGCTAAATGTGTATAGGTAGCACTCTCACCCTGCTAAATGCTCCTGTGGTATTTAACTTTGTTGTGAGATGTGACTGCTGCAAGGTCAGTCACAGATGTATGGCTGACACTTGACTGACAAACAGACATATGGAAATGAGATAGGTGACAATGCCCTATCTCCAGAATCTGAGAGGAAACTCCATCCTGGGTGACAGCACTCTCTCCCACAGAGCCAGGATCATCACAGATGATGTGGAGAGAATGGAATGACCTGCTGTGAGTCAACCCATTCAAACAGTCAAACACTTGTAAGATCTTGGGTGTATTTTATGTGCTGGAGCGACACAACATTATGCTGGTTGACTTTTAGCTACTCCTGGTTAAGGAATAAGATGCCATTCTACAGTAAAATGTGACCAGGCTGGTTACAAAGATGAAGAAGTGCAAAAATGTGGCTGAGAATGGATTTACCACACACTTATAAAGTCCCTGACAATATAATATAAATAAAGTGGCTTAAAAATAAATGTTTTTTTTCTTCATTAGGAAAAATGTAATCATCCAATCCACCAAGCAACTCAAAACAAGAGTAAACATCTGAAAGGAGATTTTTACACATTATTTCAAGACCTAACCAAGACTTCATTCATTCTACATAAAGCACATTCCCTAAAAGTTAAACTTCCTTTTAAAAGTGAATATTCTTCAGGAATAAAGCTTTGGCATTATTTCAGTGGAGAAAAAAACATTAAAAAAATCTCATTTCTATATCCACCCATCCATCCATCCATATTCCATCCATATATCCATCCATCTATCCATATTCTCACACACAGTATATGGTCAGCTTAACCCAAGAAACACGCGATGGCTTTTTATTCTCTTGCTTTAAAAGGAGAGAAAAGCTTTAATTGCGCACTCCTTTCTTTATGTAACAGGATCGGCCAGATGGTGTTTGGGTAACAGGAGCCTTACATGACTTTTCTCCACCCTCATGATCATCTGTGTCAGAATTGTCACCACACTGTTGGAGTGCAGCCATGCAGGTAAACATTTAACACCCCAAAAAACTATAATCATACGCATCCAAGACATAAACCAAACCATGGAAACCTTAAATAAATAAATAAAATAAAATAAAAAACATGTAGACGTTACAAGCACACATGCATTGGCCATTTAATATAGCAGATTATTACATGAGGCTTGGAAACAACAGGCATAATGACGTAACTTCGCAATGGTGGGCTGCAAACAAACTGCAGACCCCTCTATAAAGCAACATTAACAAGCCTGCCTGGCAGCGGAGTTGGCGCTCTGCAAACATTAGTGTCTGTCAAATAGCCACAGCAGCGGTGTACAGCAGCATGGCACACTGCAGCGCATACTGTGTGGAAGAGGCGGGGTTTGACATCTCGGCTTTGAAAACATCTCTAATCCAGTATTTCAGGTGCCGAAGTCGACCGAGCGACCATTGCTCAGCACCGCCGCGCGTGAGTGACGGACGGACGCAGCAGGAACGGACTCGCTTCAAACTGGTGCGGGACGCAAGCGTACGGACGCGGACGCTTTGTTTTAAGTGGGGATTCTGGTGGGAAACAAGTCACACTTAAGCCAGAGGGAAGTTTCTGCGCCTTTAGGCAACACGTTACAGCCGGGTCGGTTGACTTTTCCAGCTTCTGTGTCTTCAAATACAGTTTAACCCGAGACTCGTTGGGCTTCTCGGCTCGTCTTTCTCCCCCCTCCACCCCACTCCCGCACTGACCAAATTAAGGAATACAACTGCTTTTTATTTTTTATGGTGGTTACTACTGCTCTCGGAGGTGAGTGTCTGTCTTTATAGGAGTTTTGTATGAGTAGTTGTTGGAACTTTTCGGAGCTGGTGTTTGGTAGATGAACGTGGGGCGGAAATGGAGGCGTACCTGGAAGCTCAGGTGAAACCAGGTAGGGCCTCGCGTTAGCTCCACGTAGCATACTTTACCAAGTTTTCTAAATGTGGAGTGGATATTCTTAAAAAGTCACAAGCGTTGTTTTGTATTTCTTTATTGTGTTATTTTTCGAACTTTAACC
This sequence comes from Kiunga ballochi, assembly GCA_037177335.1. Lineage (NCBI taxonomy): Eukaryota > Metazoa > Chordata > Actinopteri > Atheriniformes > Pseudomugilidae > Kiunga > Kiunga ballochi. Next base: position 6,450,396 of record JBAMIG010000005.1, read on the forward strand.
ATGACATTTGTATTTATATGAAAGTGGCTTGTTGTTTACAGCTAGCTAGGTGTGTAGCTATGTGCATATTACTCAATATTACAAGTAGAGCATTAAAATAGGGTTTAAAGTACGAGTCATGTATTAAGCTCGTGCTTTCACGCAATATTGCCTTAAACTGTTATAGTCCATTTAAATGAACTAACTCTTTTGTAGCAAAAACACCAACTTTTATCTTTTTTTACAGCATGTTCTGTTAATGAGGAGTCATTCGAAGCTAGGTAAAAGTAGCACATCTCATATTTTGGATTAAACACGCATAACTTCATAGAAGGTGGCCTTTCTCCTTGTGTTCCCCCTTTAAGCTGTTTTTTTCCCCACTAATTCACTCTAGTAACACGAATCCCAAGAAGTTTTTAAGCTCAGTCATGATGAAACAGTGAGATCATCAGCCATGCACTCTCATCCTTTTTGTGCTGATGTTTTTGGAACATTTCCATTCATAACACTGTGGCTTAAAGCAAAAGGAAGCATGCTGAAGAACCAGTTTGGACTCTGACATCTTTGTTTACCTGCACGTTGGGCAAGTGTTACTACCTGGAATAGGCATGGATTCTAAGACTCTTTAGCTTGAAGTGCAATTCTTGTAAACTTTATCAATACTAGGAACAATTGCAGATATTTGCAACTTATCCAGTTTAGAGGTTTATCTTATTGCGTGTTTCTTGGCAAGCTGTCAGAAGCAACTCTTAGAGCAGATAGGAGGATTGTGTTTAATCAAGATTTTATTCAGTGTAGGATCCTAAAACTGTCTTTTTGTTTTTAGTTTCCCTCTGTATTAAATATTAAAAGACTTTTCTCGGTGGGTGACCTGTTCAGTTTTATAAGGCTGAACGTGGTGACCTAGAGAGTGGCAAGCTTTTGCACAGGAAGCCCACGCAGGAAATGATCATTGCATTGTTGCCCAAAGGCTTGACTCATGTCTGCAGGGAATATATACAGAACATTTAAGTTTTGCTGCTGTTCTAACAAGGAGTTTATCTTGTAGGGTCATGTCTCATTTCTGCCTGCCATGTACGCAGGGTCTGCTTTTGTACAAATCTACATTTTTGTGTGTTTGCTCACTACAAACTCCTCATTCGGCTTAATACAACTGGAAATCTGCATGTTAAGTTTAGGAAAATTATACAGTGTTGAATGTGGTATGAAACATTATTAAACTGACTTTATTCTATGTTTAACACGTGAATCGGAGCGCTCTGAAGTTTGCACGACTGTATCTGAAATGAAGATTAGTGAGACTAAATGCATCACATTGCTCTTTAAAATAATTCTGAATTCATTGTGCTACAAAATTAATTTCATGTCGGAGATTCTGCAGACTCAGAGAGTGTAATTAATAACCACATGCATGATTCTGTTTGTTTACTGGCTCAGCAGTTTTTTTTTCCATTAATTGGGATGAGCTTAAGTTTTTTTTACATCACCCTCAAAATAAAGAGTTTCAGCCCAAGAATTACAGACGTACTGCTTCAGAAATCGATTTGACAAAAGATGACACCTAATATGTTGATGTTCTTTCTTACTCTAACATGTGACTCATTTTAATGTGTTAAATATTGTCTGTCAGTAGTTCAAGTTCGTGCTATAATAAGAGTGTGTGTAGGCTACTTAATAGTGGGTGAGGAAAAAAGGTGTAAATTCTCTTTGGTTCTGTTTTACATCATCCAGGACAGAATCTGGGAGTAAAATGACATTGAAAACAAGATTGTGAGCAAGTTTCTGATTCAATAATAAAAAATATTGGCTTAAATGGGCATGGGTGCATTATGTACATGCTTTAGATCAGGGTGTCAAAGTCAGTCCATGAAGGGCCGGTATCCAGCAGGTTTTTGTTGTCTCCATGCTCTGACACAGCTGAATGAAATTACTTAATAGGTTGACAAGAAGCATTTGGATCTACTTGTTTTGCATCAGGTGTGTTAGTGCAGGTAAACAGCAAAACTTGCTGGATACCGGCCCTCGAGGAACAGAGTTTCACACATGTGCTTTAGATTATGAAGTGCTATCAGGAAGGGTTAGCTGTCATTTACCTATGTGGCTCTAGTTTTCTTCTGTCAACACTGAAGGAAAAAATACTTTTAGTTGTATTTTACAGTATTAATATGAAGAATAGGCCCTGCGATGGACTGGGGTCCCGTCCAGGGTGTACCCCGCCTCTCGCCCGATGGCTGCTGGGATAGGCTCCAGCTCCCCCGCGACCCCATTAGGGACAAAGCGGTAGATGATGGATGGATGGATGGATGGAATATGATTTAAAGTCTTTGTTTTGCCTACAAGCATTTGTGAGTATTTGGGGTCTTAAAAAAACCATAATGTTGGAAGAATGATTACATTTCATTGCGAGCATGTAAATCTTAAAGCTAAATTGTTCCAACAAAGGCCTCTTTTGATACATCTAATGCTGCTTCTTGCTTTGGTGTGTTCTCCCTCTGTGTTTCTGTTCTCACATTATAAAGTGATGAATTAGTGTGACTCCAGTTACCATAGATTGATTCATCAGCAGGTCTTTGCATTACCATTTAAAAGAGATCAATTGAATCTTTCCTAATGGGGCTATTCATCAACAGATCCCTGATGGGCAAATTATAGCATCTGACTCTGCATGCTTTCACACCAATTCGTTCCCATTTTACAGACTCCCCTGGCTTGTCAAAGCTGCTAATGGTTTGCACACTCTGGCTGCATGTGTTTTTTAAGATGCAAGCCTTGGATTTTTCCTTATGACCAAAACAGAGAAAGGAGTCAGTCCTGGACTTGACATGTCTAAGAAAGCCTTTGTTTACAAAGGAAGACTGGACTTCCTGCAGTGGTGCTGAGAGGAAAAAAAGAAATGACTTCTTTTGTTTTTCTTGCACATGAATTCATACAGCAACAAGAAATTTGGTCTCAAGTTTTATAACTTTTTAAAAAAATATATTCTAAATAATTTTTTAAGAATCAGTGTTCACATCCATTTACTCACTTTCTTTATCTTTATATTTGAACGATCTACTTTTGTTTAGTTCCAATAAAATAACTTTTTAGGGTAAATTCCTTTGGTTTCTTTAAGACTTTTTAACTAACATTAATACTAGATACAAAATATTATTTCATATTTTAAAATATCCTTTTATGAGGCCATGTAACGTGTACAATTTAAAGTGCAAATACAGAGAAGTGTAAAGCAAATTAAAAAATTTTCGGCAGATATTCTTCAGCATTTCTATGTAAGGACACAGAGTCGTGTGTTTTTCATATACAATTTTCTATTATGTCGTATTAAACACGCGCTGCTCATAATGTGTCACTGTTGCTTGTAATTGAATACCGCTTCTTCGTGTGTGTGGGAGAGCATATGTGGCTGAACTGAAATACTCATTTTGATGTTTGGGATCAGCAGTGGTACAATCAACATAAAATCCTCTGCCAGTGACTTTAGAAATCAGCCCTCTATAAGCTGCTGTCAAAGCTAGATTCTGACGTAAGGTAAAATGGTTTCGGGGGGGAAAAGTTCAATTTGACAGTTTTACGGATCCACTGGATGAAAGGAAAATGGTTTCATGGCACGTTGACTTGCAAACAGGAGGCTGTTAACAGCAGTCTTGGCTTACATCAAGCAATGATGTAAACCTGGCTGTGTGACAGCATTGTCATGAGTCAGATAAGTCATTTCCCCATGTATATTATTATATATATATATATATATATATATATATATATATATATATAATCATTTTTCTACATGATTT
>JBAMIG010000005.1:6473224-6500247 GCA_037177335.1 Kiunga ballochi
TTTTTTTTTTTTTTTTTTTTTTTTTTTTTTTTTTTTTAAAAAAAAAAAAAAAAAAAAAAAAAAAAAAAAAAAAAAGAAAAAAAAAAAAAAATAAAAAAAAAAAAAAAAAAAAAAAAAATAATGTGTTTTTTAGCATGCACTCTTAATTTCCATAGCAATATTAGCATATTAATATCATTAACCAATATTGACATTAAAATGTGATATCAGAAACTATTGGTATGGTTTTTTCTTTAGATGACAACTTTTACATAACATGTACATATTATATATCAAAGTCTTCTAACTCAAAATGATCAAATATAAGTGATAAAATGTATAATTCATGTCAATTGAGTTGGAAAAAAATTGTATTGGTAAAAAAAAACACATTATTAAACATCACTAACTTTAAAGACTTTATTGTAAAATCAAAACAATTAGTTGTTTTAGTACTAATTATAACTAGAATACATAAAACACAGTAAGGACTGGCTGTAGGCTTTTTGTTTGTATTTGTTCTGTCTTTGTCAGAGTACACCACCACATATCATTCATGATAAAACTATAGTTTATATTTTGGATTTAACCACACGTCTATGTCCTCGCTTTAGCTCTCAGCACACTTCCTTCCCTCTAAATGCTTCTTAAGCAGGAATGTTCTGGAACAGTTTGTGGCATTCATCACTGCATGAGTAATTTTTATTTGTATTTCAGGGATTCCTTCCCCCAAAGCGGGCCTGATGATTACAAGACCGATGTCCTGTACTCAACATTTTCTACTGGTGAGTAACTCGGTCCCTTTACAGTACACACACAGTGTTTGTAGAAAATACACATGTTCCACATGAAATCGGAAGATTCAGTCTTAAACTTTCAGGCTTAGCTTTGGTACTGATTACATTTCTTGCGTGTGTTGTAAGGACCTGCAATGTTAAGATAGCATCCACCAGTTTCCCTGATTTATTGTTTCATCAGTAGTGTTAAGGTCACAGCCTGATTGAAGGGATATACTGTGGAAATAAGTGTTTTGGCTCCTGGCTGGCTGGCCTTGACCGCAATATTTATCCTCGAGTAAAGTCTGTAGGACAGCTTGTGATAAAATGTACATTGGTAAATGTGTATTTTATTGACCTTTTTAATAATATTTTCCAGTCTTTGGTGAATAATATTACCTTTTAAATAGTAATTAAATATGTTTAATATATGTTGAAGGGAAAAACTGTGAAAATATGTTTGGACAACTGTCAAGGGGAAAACTTGCTCATCACAGTTGTGGAGTCATGTTGCAAAGATGCAGTGATATTTCTTTTTATCAGTGAGAACTGATGAAGAGAGATGAGATGAGCAGTACTAGCAGGTTTATTGTGGGGACTAATATACAGTACCACCACAGGGAAATAGAAGTAAATTAGGAAGTACATTGGAAATATACATTGTTCATTTTCTCAACAGGAGACACTGAATTAATCCTGAATACTTAGAAATATAAGAATGTGAAAGTATTGTCTTGTTTTATTCAGTGTTTTATATTGATTTAGCATGAGTTTGGAAATGGAAGCAGGGTTTTTAGTACCAGCTTGTGAGTTTCAGCACATGGGAGGAAAACGGACATATCTGCTTTCTCTGTCGCGCTGCATGTAAACATTTTTACAGCCTTTGAAATATTCAGCTATTATTTTACTGTCTGCAAAACAACTATGTTTTAGGGTGAGCAACCACAACACAACTTTAGGCGTATTTAAAGGGAACACTTAGAAAAGCAAAGGGAAATCTGAGGTTTGATGCTGAAATTCTAGTGACGTCACAATTCAGCAATTTGTTGTTTTCTCTGATAAAAGACATGGATGCGACAAAGTTTGACGTTCCCAAATGTGTGAAACATCTATTAAAACAAATCTTTTTTTTTTTTCTATTCCTGAATCGAGCTGGTGATCCAAAATCTAATCACTCGTATCCAATTTGGGAGATTTCTTTAAAATCCATCCATTACTTTTTGATTTATGTTCCTAATAGACAGAGTGGAGGTAATAATACTTACATCTACTAATAAAAGCACTGTAGTATCTTTTAATATGGCCCATTTTTTTGTAAATTCTCCTATTTTTGTCTTTAATTTAGAAATGTAATGGGACTTGTTGAATTTGCAAACCATCCAGAGCTGTGCTTTCACGAGGTTAAAACACGTGTTCACCAATGAACCCAAACCTGGCTAGGACTCTGTTAGGCTCCAGTGCTTCATTCTTCATAGGCTATTTTAAGATCTGCGTGGAATATTTACACCCTGCTGCCTGCAAATTGTATTGACAAGCTGCAGTAAATGTGTCCAGAGTCAATTTGGCTTGAGTTCAGTTGTGTGAGCAGCATGGCTGTGGATTCCAGGAGTCCTTTTAAAGTATAGTTTATTTTTCTGGAAACCCATCTGGATTATTGTGAGGTGAAATTTTTAATGCAGACATTTGTTCTTGGTTGATTGTTTGCTAAATCATCATTATATATTATAATGGTAACCCTAGCTCTGATGGGTGATTTATGAAGACCATAACTTGATCTCATTTCACTGTCAGGGAATCTTGTAGGTTATTTTAGGACTGAAAATCATCTTCACATAAATGTGATCATAAGTATTATTCTATTTTAATGCAAAGCTTTGAAAAATCTGCTACTGATGATAATATATTAACATGAATGTGTTTAGAAATCTAAAGCTCCCTGCCCTTGTTGGATTGTTGGTGTCTCAACAAGCAAAAGGTTGATGGTGTTAATGCCATGGGATGAGTTCAGATTTATGATGTGGTATTTTGCTCACTGTTTCCATACCCGTGTCATATCAGCACACACACACGGACACACACACGCAGTGGTAACTGCTTGAACTTGTTTTCCACTAAGAGGCTCGCGAGTCGCTGCAAATAAGCTGTGTACTTCTCATACATGATCAAGATTTCTAACATAACTCTGAATACTGAGGAGTTAACAGCACCTCTTTTTTTTTTTGGATGGGGGGGGGTTCATGTCACATGACTTTGTTTTTCTCTTCTTTAAACACTCTGGTAACCTTGTGGATAAGCTGAGCTCCCAAACGAGTGCCTTATTTCAGCGTTCCTGCAGTCATTCTTTATGCTGAGAAGGGCCTTGCCCAGAAGCCACTATGTAAATCAGAACTAATCACTTACTCGGTAGAAAAACTTGTATGCATATGAAGCACTTTAACTGTGTGTTTTTAATCTTATTCAACAACTTTATACTTTCCAGTTCTCATGGGAGTGCCGGGGGAATTTTCTGGTACACTACTTATCGCAGTCTAGATGCGATAGCTGCTGCAGAAACATTTTAATCCATGCAATCACACATGGAGGGGTTCCCAGTCAAGTGCAGTAGGCCATGCAAACAGCAGGGCATTTTGGGTACATCGGCTTTGCTGACGTCTTCGGAAGTCGCTGTAATACCAAAACTCTGCTTCAGTGAGTTTTCTCTGGACATCAGCCACAACTTAAACAGGAAGAACATGTTTTAAACTCTTAAAAACTGCAGCGGACAGACTTGCAAACCAATGCCACAGTAGCCTTACCCAGCTGATATCCAACTGTTTGCTCCTGAAAGCTTGTCTGCAGCCTGTGATGATGATGAGGAAGAGGATGAAAATAACATGGGGATTTTCTGAAGCGAAACTACTGTAAACGGCTTCGCTCTTTGTTTTGAGAATCATATTGTTACAGCTGCTTGCTAACATTGCACATCAGCATCATCAAATTGTGAATGCCCACATGGACTTAGTGGCTTAAAAAATGCAATAGTGTGGTGGGGGATCTAAAGTCTGGAGTCTGACCCTGGCGTAATTGCATGCCAGCACAAAGGATTTAGCCACTAATGCTTTGATAGAGTGAGCAGGAGAAAAAAAGGAAGGGGGTATGCTGACACATGACAGATGGTTGTCAGCCACTCACTTTTATTTGTCCCATTAGTCAGCTGGTGTCTGTCCCAGGTTGTGCCAGTCACACCTAACATGCTAACAACCCCAATCAAATGACTTGTTTCTAAATTTCCTGGAAAATTGTACAATACTATTATTACATGTCTTTGAGCAGAGCTGGCCACAGAGGGTGTCATGTTTTCTTGCTTGGTTTTTATTACATTTTTTTTAAAACCCTTTTATTTTTAATTAGCAAACTCGTTTGAGTTCATTCAGGGTTTGTTTTTATTAGGACTGTTAGCTCTAAGCTAACTGGGCCTGGACATGAACCCACATTCCCTTTGAGGGGCCATGTACTTTGGCTGGATCAGACAGTCAGTGTGGTACACAAGGGGCCTGAGGGCGCTCTGCCAGACTATCTGCTTTGATACTTCCTCTCCCACCACCATGCAGAGGGCCTCACCATGACCCCTGTTAGATAACATGTCTTTGCTGGAGACACAGGGGAAAAAAAAAAACCCTGTACTGTACTGATTTAAATAGAAACTAATCACAGATGTTAAATAATCAAGGATGCACTTTGGCATAATAATGAGTATATTTTTTACTCAGGTGAAAGGGGAAGAAAATCTCCAGATCTATATGACTCCAACCTCTTGTCTGGTCAGCCCATACAAAGGTAGGAATAATAATAATAATAATAATAATAATAATAAAAAGGCTCTTTTGATAAAGTGTTTCAGTTTTGTCACAAGATAAATACATGTTTATTTTGTTTGCACATTGAACAGAAGAAAGGCCTTCAGATGCATACCCGGGGTGTTGGAAAAGAACAATGGCCTGGATAGCGAGCAGGATGAAAACATGGACGGCAGCCCTGCGAGCCCTGTGCCTCCTTACTTAGCCAAAACCAGCAGCTCTGAGTGGAACAGCTCAGATGACCTTACTGGACCTTTCTCTGAGCAAGAAGAGACTGGCACTGCCCACGTAGACTCCTACTTGCACAGCTATCCGGCACCTTTAGCCCCCAAGACGTTTGGCAACATTCACCCCAATCCTACTGGCATCGGCTCCCTACCCCCAGAGGTGCCAGCACGGTCCAGCCCCTGCAATGAGCCCAAAAATGGCTTGTCCCCCCTCTTGCACACGACTCTCCGGCGGTGGATTGAGACACCTGCCGAGCACAGGCTTTCATCCGACGCCAGTTCCAAGTCGGGGTCATCAGACCAGGAAAGGAACGATCTATCGGCCAGCGAGAGTGACGACAGGTTACCCAGTCCAAATCCCAGACACGATGATGGCACAGACTGCGCCTCAGTGAAAGATATGGTTCTTCCCACCACCTTTTTTTCTGTGGATACCTGTATGACGGACACCTACCGGGCCAAATACCATAAGAAGCCTGCTTTGTATGTGAAAGCAGAGGAGCAGACCTCATCAGGAGAGAGTGATGTGGAAGGAAGAGGTCTACATTTTACAAATGTTCATCCTCTAGATCCTTCCAGAAGCAGAGCAGATTCAGGTGCATAGTCTGGATTCTTATGATTGACCCTTTAATGGATTTAAGTGTCCTTTTATTAACTGACCTGTGTTAATATGTGATTGTTTTGCAGGCTATTCTACAACAAAAGCTACTGCAAAGTGGAATCCAGTTACTCCAAAGGGACTCGACGAGCATGGTTTTCTATGATTGTAGCGACAGCACCAATAAACTTTGAATGATTCTGTAACTGGATGCGGCATGGAATGATTTCTTTTTTTTTTGTTTTTATTGAAACTGTATGAAGAGATTATAGAAAATGGCAGATTTCTTAAATTAGCCATGTGTCTGCTGAAAGCTTTGAATAATAAATATGCAGTGAGGAATGCGAGATGGGTACAAAAACTAATCAGGTTTAGTAGATTTTGCTGGACCGTTGTAGCGCAGAGCGTTAAAACAGTGAAGAATGTTGCATAAAAGCTACGCTACCACAGAAGATACTTTTATTTTTTTTTTCCTATTATTTTACATGAAGGGAAAATAAGATTGTTTCTATTTCTTTTTTTTTCCCACATCTTATGGTGTTTTTTTTTATTCTGTTTAACCACTTTCATTTCAGTGTTGTAGTGCGTCTGCTCCCATTCTGTCGGCTTGTTACACAATCTGCGTTTCAGCCAGGGGGTTTTGAATAAAACAGATTGTTTTCCTGTCGATTTCCAGATCCCACATATTTCACTCAAATTAAGGCTTTGGCTCATATGACACACAGATTGTAAAGCTAGAATGCTAACTTACTTAGGTTCATGCTTGATGGTATGTATAACATACTTGATTTCTGCCTCAAACTCTTGAGCATTAAAGAACTGATATATAAAGACCTCTGGGCATTTTCACTGTCACTAATGCATAAATTAGAAGCGATTTCTTATATAGTTGAAAAATGTTTAGGACATCCCACCTGTTTTTATGAACATATCCCATCATTTTTCTGTAATTCCTGTCTCTTACATGTCTGCACTGTTTTTCTAGATTATTTTCTTTTAACACTCCTTTAAAGTTGTAATTATTCGTTTTACAAATGTGCTTTTTTTCCCTCAGCTTTCTGCTGGTTACATGTGTAAACTGGTAGAATGATTTAACTGTGATGTCTATAGACTGGACTTTGTTTTTCTTTTTAAAAGAGGGATGTTTGGAGTTGTAGCTTTCATTAGTTTCTTTTTGTTCACATGTTTTCTATATGCAGCAGACTAATGCACAGTGCCTTTTGTATTTTTCTATGTCAGGGTGAGAGCAAAGATTTGGAGCAGCAATTTGTACAGTTTGACTTTTAAATGATTTTTGTAAAATTAAATTTATATTAACACGTTAAATAAACTGTCTTATTTAACCGTGTGTGTGTTGTTCAGTGGTTCATGTATGAATACAAAGACATAAATGATCATTATTCATCTTGATTTGTTTATCAATGTGCTGATTTCCATGTTTTTACATGCAATCTGAGTAAAACTGCTTGTTAACAGGGAAAATGGGGATCTACTGCCATCTGCAGTAATGTATATTAGTTGCACTTCAGCTTGCATAGGTAAAGGTTTTCTGATCTGAGTGGGAGACAGAAATACTGCCTCTGTAATTATATAGTTTTTAGCAGATTGGCTGCAATAGGTCATCTAAGATGTATAATCAGTGAAGAGATCCATCTTCTCTGATTGAAAAGTGCTTGTGACTATAGGCATTTCTAAATTTGTTTACTCAGTTTTTATATAAATATTTGCTGTTGTGTCTTATGACATAGATCAGTCTTTCGGGGTTTCTGTATAATTTCTATCTGTTTCAGTTGTATATTTGTAAATGTGATCAATGCAGAGGTTTAACTGAATGCTTGCAGTTTTTACAGTTTGCTATAATTTGGTGTCCAAATTGTAGTATTTCACACAATATTTCTCCCTTTTTATAATTATTTTGCTGCAACTTTCAACCAGGCCCAGTTGCAAAGGCTGCTTCTCACATGGACTTTCCCACCCGGCCGGCATTTTGCTTCCTGGTATGACATGTATTTATAATCCATTCTTTTTCTTTTTGGTTTTAGAAGGTGTGAGTCTGAATGGGTTAACATTTTAATGCTTCTCATATTCTCCACTGTTAAAACAATTGATAGAATACTGTTCAAGTTATGGTTAAAAAAAATCTGATTGTTTTTTTTTTTATTGTAATTAATCTGAGAAATCGACCAAACAACTGAGATGGAATGAAATGATCATTGGATTTTTCTCCTACAGATTATCATGTTTTGTCATAAATGTGTATATAATGAGCTGCAAACACATTGTTAAAATTTTCTCTTCAGTTTTATACAAAATCTTTTTTTTTCTTTAACGTAGCAGATTAAATATGAATTTGTTTTCCTCATTAGCAATACAGTTATGCTGACAGTTCATCCTTACACATGGAATTTCCTAATCTTCATTTTATATCCATCTATCCATCTATTTTCTACCGCTTCGCCCCTAACGGGGTGGCGGGGAAGCTGGGTCCTATTCCAAGCAGTCCACCAGGTCACCAGTTCCTCTCTCTCTATATATATATATATATATAATGTAGATATATATATATATATAATGTAGATATAGATTTTTAAAAAATTCTTCTTATTCCCTTTATTCAAAGATGAAAATAAATGAACATCCCCTTTTCACCCTGAAGAGGGAAGCAGAGGATTTCATAACTAAAACACAAATTGCGACTTTGTCCTCTCACAAAATAGTGTGCTCATGACCATCCTCTGGATCAGCTCCTCCAGGCCAACCTGCAGATGAATTATGTAGCTTTTGGGAGTCGTGTTGGGAAAACTATGCAGGAGGCATCTTATTTTTATTTCTTCATTTTGATATGTTAGTATCCTAATGACTCCTTGGTAAAGGAGGCAACACTTATACATCCTCACACATCTGCTTCGGGTATGTTTCTTTTTACATCCTAAAAGCAAAGTATTTATAAAAAAAAAAAGGGGTAAATATGGAATTTTACAGTTACAGAATTGGGTGTTATTTTTGCAGGAGATCAGACAAAGGGTTATTCTGATATCTGGACGTTATTCTACTATCCAGTACTCTGCTCATCTTCACACGGTGAGCTGTGTCCATTATGTTTTGTAATGCTTAAATTTCAGCTGTCTTCTCCCCATACAGTCGAGTGGAGCTTGTGCTGTCAGTGTGGGCTCCTCCTTTTGCAGCTGCCGTACTTCATTAGGGGCCATCAGCTGAGCTCAGTGCTCTGCTGTCAGAGTCAGACGTGTGTTTTTTCATTTCTCCTCCCTTTGCACTCTGTTTCTGCACCCAGCCCCCTTCTTTCTCATACAAACTGTCCCTCAAACTCACTCACGCTTTTCATTCTCATCCAGATTTCGTGCTCTGTCAACTTACCTCCTCACTTCCTTCTTTCTTGCTAAATTTTTCTCTCCTTTTTCTCTTCCCCCCTCCATCCACCCACCCAACACACATGCATTACACACACTTTCAGCCAATATTTCACCCATACTTTTTTCTCTTTTTCTCAGCTATTTATGTTTGTCTTTAACTTTCCTTTCACAGATTTACATAAATTAACATAGATTGCATTAAATAAGCCTTCTTACATGTGTTGTCTCTCATGTTATGATGTCTTAAATCCTTTTTTTTCTGTTTTGTGAACAGTAAGTCACTGCATTGTATTCAGAGTAAACCTTTTTTTATGACAAAACATTCATTTACAAGACATACTGCTGAGGTATTGCTAATATTTTTCTCTTATTTTGACATCTGCAGGAAATTGGTGTTAAAGATGAAGAAGCTAAAGATGAATAATCAATGCTATGTCCTACAAAGAGGTGAGAAAGATCCACCCCCAAAAGACTGATTAAGCATCTTTAATCACGTTTTAGGATCATCTAAAATTTTAATTTTTTTGTGGTTGCAGTTTTCTTTTATTGTCTTGAAATAACTTTCTACGTTAGCTTTCATGTAGAAGTTTGGTTGACCTTATAAAAAGCCTTAAAAAAAGAAAATCAATCACTCTACCTAATGTATCTGTTTTTGCAACGTCAGATGGAATAAGCAGTAGTTTTGCATGCAGAAGATGCAGGTTTGCCTTTTTTTCACAGTAACTTTAGAGAAATAAGTTAGTAAAATTATTGTACATACTGACGTTGGTCAGAGGGAGGGAAAAACTGAGAGGTTGCACCAGTTGTTTCAAGTCAAAGGACCAGGGAGAGAAAACAAACATTGAATGAAGTGAGGGACAGCAGCTTCTTTTTCATGTCTGAAAGAAGAGAGATGAGCAGCAGATGTACAAACACAATATCAGCAACAGCCTGCTCATTTAGAGCAACACAGATTGATTACTCTTAGAAAGTTGTTACTTACTAACCCAAATCATTTCACTTTATAGACCTACAGATAAACTTAGAATATAAATTTTAGCCCTTTCCCAGAGGCCACTATGTGTGTTGAACCCTTCAGAACCCCTTTAACATTGCAATGTGTCAGTATTGGCTAACTTTAACATCATGAGCAACTGAGGGCTTCAGTTGTGGAAGCTGCAGCAGCAGGTCCATCATCATGTCCAGATAAACACAGATGAAAGGAGAAACAATAAGCTCATGCAGGCAGTTGAGTTATTCAGTTTACAACAAGTCATCTGCAGATGATTTAGCTTGAGGCTGACTGCGGCCTTCTTTGCCTTCTTCCATACAACCGTTCACGCAGTGGGTTGTCTCAATTCTGTTCTCTGTGGTGACCCCGTCAGGGGTCACAGAGGGGTCACGGTTGAATTAGCATGATCACCCAATAGGTGACCACCCAGTCAACTTCACCTCCACCTTGGCATACAGACACACCTACTTAGTTCTGTTGTTCCTTTTTGCTCATGTTTGTTTTTTTTTTGTTGTTGTTTTTCTTCCAACAAGTGCTCCTAATGATCACGGTGTTGTCTTAGAAGCTTTATGATGTTGAGTGTTTCCTTATATGTGTAGCAGGTGTTTAGTTTTTAGTTAATTCACCTCAGTAAAGCTGAAAAATATGATAGAACTAATGTATTAAGAACTTTTTTGCATAGCTATGATTGACAATATATAGAGTGGTTAATCAGCACCAATTTATTTCAGGGTTGTTGCTTCTTTTGTTTTCTTTTTGTCCTGGTACCTTCCACTGCCATGAGGTCCACTGAAGCCATGCTGACAGGCGCACCTGATACAAGAGGACGAGAATGAGGCCAGATCAGAGGACAGGTTTCCTCCTTCAACTGGGCCTGTGATGATAAATGACCTTTCAATAATAATTATTTTACTACTGACAAAGCAAATTAAAATTCCTCCCCACACTAATTCTTGCAGGTTTCTAGCACTCCACAACTAAGCGACAACCTCCATTGAACAAAAATGAAGCCTATACAGATGTGTCCAAATTTTAAGATTAAATAACATTTATATGTTATTTAATCTTAAAATTCGATATAAATGGGGCGAATCCTTTTGACTGACGGGTACAGATAATTGTTGGTAAGAAGGCAGAGAGTAGCACAAACAGTTGTTAGTTAGCTAATAGCCCATTTAACTCACATTACTCCTTTAGTATGTTAGCTACTGTTGCATTAAAGCTAGCTCTGACCTAGCTTGGACCTTGAAATATGTCAATCATCCATCCCCAAGCCCCCTCTTAGCTCCAGCTCTTTGCCCATTTTTATATTTTCCGGAAGCGACAGCAAGCGTGATTCTCTCAAGATGGCAGTAATGTCATCTTCACGTCACCATCTTCTTTCTCTGAGAACATGCTGTTTGCTACAGTCAAAAAATCCCGTCAGAGGCTGAAAACTCAGAGCTATCCTTCTTCTTGTCGCCATCATCACCCAGAGACAATTTCATCATCAGCTTCCTTACTATCAGGCAGTGGAGGAACACCTACTATGGCAAAAGCCTCAGCATAATCAGCTGTCTCTGCAGCCACTGATGGAGAGAAATTTATATTCATCTTTATTGAGGCTCCTGATCAGGTCAGGGACTGCACTATAATGCTCTACACCAATGCATACGAGCTGTCATACTTTTCCACCAAGGATAGCTCCGACAGACAGACAGACAGATAGACTGACTATGTTTTGAAGATGTAAAAGACAGACTTTCTTTCTTCGCTGGTGGTTGTGGTTGTGCTGTGCTTCTTTACATGTTAGGTAGATATAAGCCAGAACATACCAGGAATACTCCACAAAACTTGTTAATTTCTTTAGCAAATAGTCTGATTTACTAGTCTCACCTTATAATTGGACTTTGTTATCGTTAAATAGTTTTTTTTAAGTTCATCTCATCCTCAAGAACAAATAAGTATGAATTACCTCACTGCAGTTAAAGAAGTCAAATTAATGCCATCTAGATTAATTACATAGCTAGACAATTTTATCCAATTTTTTTAGGTCTAAAGACAACAAGCTCAGTCATGTTTGAGTTTAAAAGGAGAAAAATCAGAGCCATCAAAGTCATTAAGTCATCTTTGTAATACAACAAACTGCTTGGTTTAATTTTGTCAGATGTATAAGTACATTTGAGTATTATCTGGCTAGCAATGACAGTTTATGCTATGTTGTGTGATGATATTACCTAAATGAAACATTTATAATGTGAAAAGTATTGGTCCAAGTACAGAACCTTGAGGAACTCCATCACCTATAAAAGTGTGTAAAGAATACTAATCATTTACATTGATAAACTGTAATCTTCCAGAAACGTTTGACTTAAACCAGCCAAATGTGGCACCTTTAAGCCCAATAACATGTTCCAGTCCCAGTAGCAATGTTGAATGCAGTACTGCGATCTCTTTACCCATCATCCCTTGCACCTAATAACCTTTGGACTCTGGATCAACTGCTTTATTTCTTTGGCTGCTATCACTGCACACTGTAAAGGTATACCAGGTCTTTACTACACATATCTATACTTCTGAAACTACGGTGCCAGCATTCTCATCTATTAAACCAGATAAAACTATTGTTAGTGGTCTTTAGTAAGACCATTGTACTCAGTTGTTCCACTTCACAAGATTTAATGTTGGGGTTGAATAGCAGCATATCTATAGATATCTGTGTAGTTTAGCCTTCAAGAACCATTGTGTAAGCCCAGTACTTGTATAGTTTCCCAGAATCACAATTCTTCAAAGTATTTTACCAATACTCAGATTTTTATATAAATTTTTTATTTTGTTGGCAGCATACAGAAAAATATCACCTGTTTTTAGTTTTGATTTAGTGATAATAAGTGTAATGTTGTAATAGATTTCTTCTCACATCCAGGTAGATACAATAGAAAAGAAAAATAATAGACACTGCTTCTATGTTCTATTGACTTTTTATGCTACTGTGTTGAAGATTTTTGGTCACCAGAAGAACAATATTTATTGGCACATTAAGTTATCATCATATAAGAAAGTTAGTTTTACTTCAAATTTAAAATTTTTCTTTATTTTCTTTTTATTTATTTTGTATTGCCAATGTAATTTTAGGTTGTAAGAAGAATAAATGTATGGGTACTGATGGTAGCCGAGGCCAGACAAAAGTTTTTTTTATCTAATGTTTATACAAATATAATACCTGTCAGATATGTAAATATCTTGCTGTTCTGTTAAATATCAGATGAACCAAAGTAATCGTCCTTAAATTGAGGCTGTGAGTTTTTATTTGTCACATTGGGTGTGTCTACTGGCAATACCCTAATTTGTCACTAGGGGGCATTGAAGTATTGTACTTTTTGTTCCAATTTCAGTTTTCAGTCACAACCCATTTGCCAGTTTGCAGTTCTTTCACTCATGAACCTCTGTCACTTTCCTGCTTGAGATGAAATCACTACCATGAATACATGGTTCTAAGAAACAATACTTGGAGCAGGGAGTTGAGTTTTCAGAAATAAAAGCAAACAAAATACTTTTTCCCCTTGGTGTTGTAGGGAAGAAACTAGCTGTGCACAAAGAAATCAGACACATAGCGCTTATTATGTTTCAGCAAGGCTGTATGTAAAAGTATGGTAGTGTGTGCCACTGTATTTATTATATATTTATGCTCTCTACATATTTCTAATGAATGAAATTCTTTATTCTTTTTTATTATGACACATACTGTTTTCATCATGGGAAAAAGTTAAATCCAGACTTATATTTATGGAATCTTAGTACTCCCCTTTCCTGCATGTGGCTTATTGTCATCTCCAGATGTTGTTTTTCAAAACTATCAGCTTTTCTCACCTACAACAAATCAATATCATGCAAAAAGGAAGCTTAGCCACTCTAAAACCATAAGTCTTATTACAAGGATTAAAATGAAATGAAAAATGTGTGTACAGTGCGAGAGAGCAGTGGGATGGCTCTTGTGTCGATCCTTAATAAGTACTTGCCGTCTCGCTCTCTGTGACTATTGAGCGTTATTAATTGCAGTTTGAAAATTCTAATCCTTTCTTTAGCTGAGAAAACATTTTTTTATGCCTTCCATAATCTTGCTGCTTTTCAGAGACCACACTGATTGCATGTTATTTCTTTGACCCTGGCAGAGCGCTCATTTAAAACTGTTGACATCCTCTCTCTGCCTTGATCCCTAAGCTTGCAAAGCCGTTAAAATAAACTATAGAGATATTTACGCAAATATGACATCGGCTGATTTTGGGAAAGGAAAATTTCTGAGTGTTGTCATGGCAAGCTTTGACTAAAATTTTCTCTGATTAGTTATTCCAACCTTTTTTGTTATCCTTTTTACTTAGATTTGTGCCAGTAAATGATTCAGAGTTTGACATGTTTTTTCTCCTTTAGTCTGTTTTTCCATCCACAAAATATGTCCATGTTGCTATTTTATAGCTCTATTGCTTTATAGAAATATTACTGGCATACCCTCTTATGTTTAAAAAAAAAAAAAATTCTTCACGTATCTGAGACACAGGATGACAGAGTTGGATTTATAGCATAACACAAAGAGATTTTCTCAATGATTGAAAATACTCAGCATTCTTAAGCTCAGTTGCACTAAAAGCAGGAGTTTCATTTACCAGTGAAGAATTGTGAAGAAAAACCTTATTAACCTTAAAAATGTAAATATTCAACAATAAATTGGGTTTAATATTATTATTTTTTTTATCTTTGCTGATTTTTTAGACTAAGAAACAGTATGTGCAGGTTTCCCTCAGTTGCAATGGTAATTATAAATAGTATATAACAAATTTCTAGTAAATAATGTTTAACAACGACCTTTCTATTGTGCACTGAAGGGAGGTATGTTGCAGGGAGGTATAATACAAACCCAGCTGAAAAGACTGTGAAAAGGCTGCTAAACTACTATACATGACATAATTTCTCTCTTTATCTTTTTCTCTTTCTCAAACACACACACACACACACACACACACAACCTGGTGGTTGCAGCATCTTCTGTTAATGGCAAAGAAGGTGTGGTAAACACAGTTTCAGGTAGAGGCTTGTTGGATATTGAGGACTCTGTGCTTTGTGCCTGGGAGCAGAAATGGGGCGTGACGCATTGTATCCCAGCACATCGAGGAGCATTGCTTTTGGCGTCTCCCTGGAAACCATTACCACACTGCCACTTGCAGGCAACCTGTCATGGATTCAGGTGGAAACACCAGCATTTTCATGTGAAAAGGCAATGCGAAGTAGGAACAGTGGGGGGGTTGCAAATGGCTCTGAAGTCTGCAGGCTTAAAAGTGTTGATAAGTGTGGATTAGCTCTGCCTTTTCCCTCAAGCAGCTTGACAACTGTGTGGTCTCTGCCTCTTCAGTTTTCCCTCTTTCTGTCAGCGCCATATGCAGACATTAATGTATGTGTACAGAAAGCATGTGGGTGATGTTTTTGTTTGAATTTAAGCAGTTCAGCAAATATGTTGCTAAGAACCAACCTTGAAGTCATCTTCATGTTAATGAGCTACTCTATCCTGTGTTTGAATGGCTTTGTAACTTTGTTTTTCTTTAGGGAGGGTAGGTTTCCAAGAAGAAAAGGCACCCTTATCACTGACACTTGTTTAAACAGACTACGGGAGCATGTCATTTGTAATTTCCATCATCCACTCCTCGTTTATTTGTGTGATCAGCTTTGCTTGTGAAAATCAGTTGACTGACATTTGTGCATGCAGGCAAAATTAATTCTCTCAAAGGCCGAATATTCACAGCAACCATTTTGTTTTCACGAGCAATGAGAGTGTTGTTGGTATTATTAATAGTTTGCACTCAAAGTGCCAACTTCTACCACAATGTTATGGTATACTTATTAATCTTAAGCATATGCAGTTTTCAAAGCAAATTAAATGAACTAATATAGTAAAAAAAAAACAAACAAACAAACTCCAAAACATCCTCAGTAACAGTGCCATAATTAATTGTACTGTTGCTTGAGTGCTTTTGGGCGTTTACGGCAAAATCAGAGTCGTCCAGCTCCAAATTGTTTAAATGCGGCTGCTCATCTAAAGTGCTTCTAGTAAAGGGAAGATACCCTTGTAATCATGCACATTATAAACAACTTAATTTTCATTAAGCCTCTTCACGCTTTATGGTAAATTTAATTTGTATGATCCCATGATTAATGTTCTCATTCATACATGAGAGGTGCAGTAGAATAATGTGATCTGCTCTGCATTGGGAACAAATGCACAGGCTAAAGGCCTGCATGTTTGGTCATGCATTGTCTATGTGTGTGTGTATATATATATATATATATATATATATATATATATATATATATATTTTTATTGTTTTTCACCATGTAGGAGCTTAAATGCATCCCCTGTTGTATAACTGGGTTGTGAAACCCATCGTCAACATGCTGCTTAGTGAGCTTGCTCTCTCTCCCCCAACAGTCATCTTCATCTTACAAGGATAATGCCATGCAATGCCAGTTTCCCTGCTAAGAAGGATAGTCAGAGGTAAATATTCTCTGACATTTGACAAAACCATGCACACAAACACGGGCATACACAAGGTGGATCACAACCCCCTCTGCTGTCTTCACATTAATTCATTTTGGATTTCACAAATGTGACCTGTGATTGCTGGTTGTCAGTGGGGGTATGAGTGGGGAGGTGTGTGTGTGTGTGTGTTGGTGAATGGGGGGGGTCAGTCAACGGCTGATACATGAAATGATTGGGAGAGTGCAGCGTGTTCCCATTATCTTGTCCCTTGCATTGTAATTATCACTCCTGCTCTTTCTGCACCACTGCTCCCATCTCTCCTCGCCATTGTAATCGTGATTGACTGGTGTGGCGGCCAAAACAGTGCAGTCTGAAAAGGCATCAGACACACATCTCATAACTGCCCTGCCATTTGATCTCCTCCTCCTTCACACTGACTGCCCCTGCATCTCTTCATCCCTCTTGTTTTTTTTGTGTGTGTGTTTGTGTTTTCTGGTTGAAGGGAAGTGACAGCCAGATGATAAGAAAACACGCTTGTAGATGAGTACAGATTCGACATGCCAAAAGTATATTATTCAGTGTTTTTTTTATTCAGTACGACTGAACATAATTACAGTTTATGTTCGATCCATGCATACACTGACAATACATGCTCCAAGTAGTTCTCAGCACTGCTCTTACGTGAGATTCACAGACGGTAACTCAACTTGCAGCCACTGGTGAGAAATCATTTATAAACACATGAGTTGTGGACATACTCTCAATGGTGTTGACGCATACTTGGTTTCCCTCAAGTAAAATTTTTTGGCCTTCAGTTTCCTTGCTGCTTTGAAATGCCAGACAGTCTTGCTCTGCGACAGCTCTGAATGATACACCTTGTCAGAGCGGGAAGTTCATCAGCAGCCACTGAGAGTGCCATCGATTGAGCTGCCCTGAGCCCTGCCAGGTAATGGATTGGATTTATCCCTCTCTGGATAAGGCTTGTGCACAGATGTGTGCACACCTGCTCAAAGACAGCCACACACAAATAACAGACTGCTCTTTGTACATGTGTGTGTACTTTCCGCAGCTGTGTTTCTAGACAACGGCCACAAATGCATCACATGATGTTTGTCTACACAACACACATGGCAAACCTGTCTGCTAAAACTTGTGCGACACCCTGCAGACATTGTGACTGTTGGGATCAAATGCAGTGATTTATTGTCAGCAGCTGCATGGAACAAGACAAGGAGACAGTCCTTTGATAGATATCAGAACATTTGCCAGGCATCTGTCTTTGCTTATTTTAGGGCTGAGAGATGAGTATCATCAAATCCATATTTTTGAGGAGGAAAATAAGTCAGAGCTGATTGAAGATGCCTTCCTCAAAGAAGAGTCTGCAACAAATGGTTATTTTTCTAGATTTTTTTTTCTAACCTTCCATTCTCAAACAAATATTAAGTAAATCCGGGTCAGTAAATCATTTCTCACAATCGCAACAAGGGTAAACAGACTGGAAGGCGTGAAAAACATTCAAATAAAAGAAATCTATTTGTCTCCAAAAAAGGCATTGTGTTATAATGAACATGTCTGACTAGAGATAAGGCTATAAAGAAATAGAAACAAAGAGCTGACTGCCTATAATGAGTCAAAGGATTTCCTTGTATATCCATCTTCATCTTATCTTTAAAGCAACATCTTTGGGAATACTTGTGGTGAAATCTACTTGGTATAAGTCTTCACACCCACTGGTTATTACAGAGTAATGCTTGAAGATCTAAAAAGGTTTAGCAGATACTTTGAAATGTAACAGTTATCAAATGGTTACAGCAAATATCCTCTGTTAATCAGGTGATTTGTTTCATGAAAGGAAAATGCATTTAAATTTGGACTGAACTTACAGTCCTCTCAAATTAACGGTACTCTTTAAACTGATACATGATGTTTTTAGGGCACAGATGGTTCTGGTCAAAGTTGTAGTCACTGGTTCAGAACCTTGATGGCTCCTACTAATGAGTCTGTGTGGCTAAAGCATCTGTCTGGATATCTAATGTAGCCCGCCATGTGGAGAATGTCATCAGCCGTCTGGCTCAAAGCTTCATTCCAAGTCTCTGCTGGCCGGGTTGACATTGTATTTGGTGATGATCAAAATATCCTGAGAAGTTCAGCTTCCTTACTGACTATCACCTGTCTAAAGTGTCAAATTTAAAACGGAAGTTAGGCAAACTTCAGAGGGGTGAGACATTTCTGTTTTATGGATCAGATTTTGGCACAATTAGAGGAATTGCTTGGTGTCTGGAGGGCTGGTTAAAAGAAGCCTTTTTATGGGAACATTAAAGTCTTTGTAGTGTCATTGTAGGGGGCTCATTTGTGCAAAGAGGTCATACCAGTAGCACTAATTCTAAACTGCATCATGCAAAATTGTGAAGATGGAAATGGTTATAATTAGGAGAATGATTAAGACCATGGAACTTTAACATTTTAACAGTTTGAGACTTCCCTGGTCCACATACAGACTTCCAACTGTTACAGTCAAAGGCTCTTTTGGTGCCTTTTCATTCTATAAGAAGAAAAACCATGAGCAAATACAGTCAAATCGGCATAAAAGCTAATGAAGCACCCACATACCCGCTGTTGCAAGGTAATGAGTGTACTTAGCTCTAAGGGAAAGGACATCTCCAAAAGGATTTTCAGTGTGTGCCCACTTTCCCAAGTGCTTAATCATGGTGCTTGATTATGAGCAGCCATTAGAATCCCGTGAGTCAGCCCCACTTATAAACTGCAAGGAATTATGGTGTGCTTGATTGAATTCAACATTATTTGCCCCTGGTCTATGAGAGCTTGCCAGAAGATGGTAAAAAAGCCCACAAAAGCCTAGTCTTGTTGGTATATAACTTCAAGCTAGCAGACAAGCTTAGTTTGGATTGTGCTTTATTACGAGAGCAGAAGTACCTCATAGCTTGCGGCTCACAATCTGACACGCTCACACCGAGCCAGCTGCATGTTGTCCACAAGTAGGAGCTGTTCAGTCCGTATGTGTCAGGTTTTACACATTCAAAACCACACCATTTATTTCCATTTACTGCTTTAAAGTTTCTTTTGATGGAGATGAAAGGAAAACACAGAAGAACTGAAAACATTTTCCATTGCAAGTGTTAAGGTGTGTTTGCATCTATTGTTTCTGGGTAGGGGAGAGGGTGTGTGTGTTCAGCTTCAGCTTTGTTTAAATGCATTTACAAAGTGGTTGGAGAGTCAATTCATTTCAGCTTTTTAAACATATGTAAAATATCACTAATAAAGTTTGCAAAATTCAAAGGATCAAATAAACACAATATGAAGGATGATGCCCTTTTGCTTTTTAGGTGCATCAAATGATAAAGTCAGTTTTTTGCTCGCTTGGCTCTTAGATTATAGCATCTTGCTTAAATTTCCAATTCATTTTGTACCTAGTTGACTCATAAAATACAGAGTACTTAACCTCCACATAAGCTGGTCAAATGAAACCAAGTTGGTCAGCAACTTGATATAGCTTTAAAGCATCTGTCACTAATAGCAGGATCCACATAGCTTCTTAATGCTAATTGTATTATAGACTGTGTTGTTTCACCTGAACAAAACATTGAATAATGGTTAAAAAGCATAAAAATGATGATAAAAAACTTAACTAAAACTCTCTTTGATGTATTTAATCATAAAGCACTTCTGTTTTATCATCCCACCTCTGGTCTTTCTGTCCTTTTCTCCTTTTCTCTCATCGCACCACTGTGTCACTGGGCACACCTGCTTCATCCAGCTGTCAATTACAGCACAGAATTACAGACTGGCATACAATTAGGGTACGCCTTACGCACTGGCCCACGCTGGTAATGAGTTTCCCCAGTCATTGATCAAAGTCACACGAGCACCCTAGACCAGAGTTTCCCAATTAATTTCCTTTTTTATCCCCCTCCCTTTCTTTATTGAGCTGACCAGAGCGCATCTTTGTTAGGACCGTTTTTCTCATTTTCCACAATGCATTTTTTAGGTGCAGAAATTCTCACGCAAGGAAAGCAATCAGTAAAACATTGAAGTTTACTTTTCTCCTAGCACATGCTTCTTTCAGTAACTTCAAAACGGAGGGCAAAAAGTCTGAGTTTAGAAAGAAGAAGCATTTTAATAAGAGAACCAGAGATTAACTATTAGATCATTTTTAACATTTAAAATGAGAAGAAAAAAAACAGTAGGTTATTTCTGCTTTGGCTCATTACCATGATGAAATAAGTTTTCTTCAGCCAAACCTCTGTAATCTGGGAGTTGTCCTATTAGCTATCCTCCATAATCTATGATACCATCTTGACATGTTATGTTCTCAACAGCAACTTTCACTACTGTGTATCATTGCAATCTTTTTTATTATTTATTTATTTTGTGTGTGTGTGTGTGTTTGACTTCAGACAGATTCACTGAACGTTCCACGCCAGGTTGACACTAAACGTAGTGGACCCTATCTGAGCCAAACACATTTCCCCTGCTCTTATCTGACCAAGAAGGATGTTCTTCCAGTTTTCATCAGGGCTCACATGTTCTTCACCAACTTAGTGTTGTAGTGGAGCATTCAGAATTTTTTTTCTTTCTCCTTTCTCATAGGCATCCATAAAGGTTGATATCATGCCATGTGCGTCGCTTTGCTCAAACATCATGTACTGTCTAGGCTGTCACAAAACCTCTAATTTCCATTGATAACGCCTGTTTGAAGATGAAACACATGCCTGCCAGCATGCTATTTGTGTTGTCATTTTAGAAATGTGGACTCTTTGAGGCCATCCTTTGCTTAGGCAATGTCACCTTATTGCTTATACCTTTTTTTTTTTTAAATCTATTTTTAAATAGTTTCAAACCCCATAAATTTGCCATTGAGCGCTGTTGTAAACATGCCAAACCCATAGGTGGCAGCATTTTGCAAAACTTGAATCACGCTAACCTCAGAGCGCTTCTTCTCGTTTGCTCCTAAACACAATGAAACAGTTGCGATTGTAAAAACAGGCAAATAAAAAGCCTTTTCATGAAAGTACACCACACACCTCTGACTGCATTTATGCCGCTGCCCAGCATCAACAAAAGTTGCATATGTGACGTGGATGCATTACTTGTTGCAGCCTGTGACGTACGCAAACTCAAAGATGGAGGCTGTGTCTGAATGTGCACCCTATGCCCTACATAGTGCTCTATATAGTGGACACGCCATTTTGTTGGGGTGTCTGAATGTACTTTTAAAAAATTAGTACCCTTAAAATGACCCACAATGCATCTAAGAGAGTATTAAGCATTGATGGTCAGTAGACGAGTTAATATAGACCATAATGCATTGCGGGAGGCAGCTTGCAATGGTGGATATAACACAAACATTGAAAAAAGTTAACAAAACACTATAGATCATACATTTTAATTAAGTAGATATAGTACAAAGAAAAAAATATATGAAAGTGAAGGAATAAAATATTTTCTGACGACTTTGGATCGTATTTGCAACAACGTCTTCAAGTGCGCTGTGGTGGCCATAGTTACAGATAGTCGTCATGCAATTTCCTACAGTGCGAAAGTAGTGAGCTTCATGTCTAAATCACCAACAGATTGAGGACACTGTGTAGAGTGCTATATAGTGCAGCTCTATGTGGTGTATGAGGAGTTAGGGCATAGAGTGCACATTCGGACATAGCCGGAGTTTCCCAAAGTCTTCAATAATTGTTTTTAATGGTGTGCTAGTACGTTTTTGTGTGGATGAACAGGCCAAACACAAACAAAATATATATTTCGTTTCACAGATACCCGACTACATGTTGTCCTCTTGGACTGGGACTTTTATATAATGGGATGATTAAAGATGTGGTTTATTGACTGCGACCATCCAGGTGTTCACAGGAAAATGTGATTAACTTATTCGTCTGAAGTTAATCTTGAATCTATTTAGTTTTGTTAAGAATAAAATGCATAAAGGGAATACAAAAAAAGGGGGAAAATGTAGGTGGAAGTTTGAATAGTTCCACTGTAAATATAAAAATATCAGTAAATTAATAGAAAAAAAAATGTAAAAAAATGTTTTCAAAGTAGTTTGTTTGATGTGAGAGAAGAAAAGTTGCAGTCTAACAGCAGTGGATCCTCCTTTTTATCATTATGGTCGAAACATGTAAAGCAGGTAAACAAACATTTGTCTGTCTTACGAAAAGAATCGTAAAAAAATAATGATAAAAAGAAGGAAGACAGTATGAACTTTCAACAAAGAGTGGATCCTCCTGTCAGTCTGGATCTTGTCAAAAGCAGAATTTCCTCAGGCTTCATCATATTTACCCATCTCTTTAAAACAAATTTGCACTATTCTCTTTTATTTAGTACTATTGTCTTTATTGTTCGTTTCTTCTATTTCCTATATATTCACTATTTTACATCTCTAAGTTTTTTTTCCTGTGTTTACACAAAGAAAGTAGAAGTATCTTACATTAATGTATTTATTAACATGACACAAAAAGAGTTTGTTGTTTTTGTTTTTTTTGTAATCTTGTTTGTGGGTGGTTCGTCTCTGTGTGTTAGCCCTGCGATGGACTGACGTCCCATCCAGGATGTTCCCCGCCTCTCGCCCGTTGGCTGCTGGGATAGGCTCCAGCTCCCCCGGGACCCCGTTAGGGACAAAGCAGTAGGTAATGGATGGATGAATGGTTGTGGGTGTGTTTTCTGTTCTTCACATACACTTCATTCACAGAAGACAAATCTATTCACTGAAGTTCGGAAGCAAATGCCCAAACATTTCAATTCAGTATTTTTCATCATCATCTAAACTCTTCAAATTCCTTTGCCTGTTGCCGCAGATCATTTAATAGAGCTCTCATCTGAGAAGGGCTGCATGTACATCTCCTTCTCATTATGCATGTGTCAAGAATTGAGTAGTGGGCTTCCTGGCATATAATAGAGGAATGACATTGCTTGTTTGTTTTCCCTTAGATGTGATATGCGCTGAAGCAGGGTTGAAATGGTATGATGGGAGGAGTAGAGTGATGGAGAGAGCAAAGAACAAGTAGAGCATGGTCGCACACAGTGTTCAAAGCCACTAGGCACAGGTTTCTGTGACTGACAACCTGCAGTAGATGGAAACCTTCAAGTCACACTTTCATGTTCCACTGAAATTGCTTCAGAGATACAGAGACAGGATCTAGTCTTAATCTTTGCAATATTCACCTGCCCATTTATATTGTATCCAGTCTCTTCCCTCTTCCAGCTGAGTTATTCTAACTGATCTTGCAAGATTTTGTGAGAAAATAGAGTCAAATTTCAAATGTTTGAGTTTGAAATAAGGACTCAAAGCAGGTTAAGATGGAAATTTTGTGGTGAAGACAAGATAATGAATTAATTTTGGTCCATGGCTCAGTAGAGAGAAGTAGTTTGAGTAATGAGAAGAGGAAGCAGTGATAATGGAAATCTAAATGATTAGTGTGTGTTTCCATTGGATGGGGGTGGGGGTTTGTTGGGGGAGAGGAGCAGTTGTGACGAGTTACCAGAGAGTTGGAGTGATGTGAAGATGTGCAAAATCTGCATTCTCTTGCTGTCTTCTCAGCAACCAGTCTATGCAGTCAAAAAGGCACTCATTTGGTGTAAGATGTCATGAACGTATTGTGCATTTTAAAAAATGATAAACAGCTTGAAGACATTGAATAGGCTAACACAAAGACAGTTTAAAAGGGACATATCATACAAAATCTAATTTTTTTTACCCCTCAAATAAATGTTTTTGTGCGCTTTTAAGTGTTTTGGAATTTCAATTTATTCCCTCCTGATGCTGGGCAAATATCTTTATATTCTTTTTGGTTAAATTTTTTAGTCCGTGTTTTTTCTCCATTATTAAATACTTTTACTTTTTTTTTTATCTATTATGTCACAGTACTTGCTGTGGGTCTTCCAAATAAGGGTATTGTAAATAAATTTGTGAATCTGACACGTTGACATAAGTAAACTTACCAATAAAATATTTCTCTGCTGGGATATTAGCGTATTGCTGCTATCAAGATACAAACATGGTGGAACATGGTAGAGTTGGACTTCCTGTGACCTGGAAGGAGGGAGCGGGGCTTGACAGGCCTCGTTCACATTCAAAGAGACCGCTCTGAAGATGCACTTCAGATCAGGGTTATAAGGTGTGTGTGGGATGAGATTCACCAGGAATTAATCTCCTTTACACTACCAGTCAAAAGTTTGGACACACTTTCCTATTAAATCTAATGAGAAAGTATGTCCGAACTTTTGACTGGTAGTGTAACTCACTGCTAAATAAGAGTTTGGTGGTAGAGGTAAAATAAACAGACAAAAAAAAAAAGGCAAACAAAGGAAAATGATTTGCAAAATCATGAAATAAAAAAATGTCAATAATTTTGATGATGGACAATAAAGGGAATGCTGTTCGTACAACAACGGTGAACGTTGTACAATATTAACCTGAATTTAAGATGCAAAATAATAAAATAATGGATATTTGTAATGTAAGTTTGTTGTATTCAAACAAATGAAGAAACATGCAGGCGCCATTGTTAGAAATTATTAAGGTTAGTGAAACACATTCACATAACACTCATAAACTAGTTTTACAAAACATTTTTTATTTGTTGATTTATTATTTATTTTGCAGGTTTTATGCTGCTGTGATAATGCCTGTAGAATTAATAGAAAGTTTAGTTCATTTTTAAATGGTAGACTAAGTTTTATACATTATTAAATATCCACACACTAACTATTTCAAAGTAATGTGTAATTGGTTATCTCTAGTAGGTGTAGAAGAAAATCCTTTTTTACTATTGAATTTTCAGGGATTTCTTGTTCTGCTTCTCCAGCTCACTTGTTCCAGCTTTATTTTATCATGGGTCTTTTAGCAAGAACTGATGTCTGTAAAGTGGCAGGTAATTCAGTGCACATGCTCATTAAAAACAGCATTTCTGATTGCATTTATTTGCTTTTAAACAGCAATTCATCATCAGGACTCTTAGTAATATGTCCTGCTGACACCATGAGTTATGGGCTATGCAATTAAACTGTTTCAGTAGCTTCACTAGAGTGGAAATGTGCTGGGTGGGATGTATGCACAGAAAACGTGTTGCATACATGACGGTGAAATACCTGCACACACACGGGGCTTATTTGTGAAAATATACACCTGGTGTAAATTTTTCCCTTTAATGGGGAAGACTCATTGCGAAAAAATAAATAAATAAGTGCAAACCCAACCAGTGCGCCCTATCAAACTATTCTAAGGTGTCAGCACAAATGCAGTAGTTTCTGTTCACTGCAATGAAATTTATGGCCATTGATGACTGATTGCAGTTCTCCCACTCACAGTACTCTGAGGCTTTTGAAAGTAACCCGGCAGTGCATTAATTTCTCTAAAGTCATCATTTCAAGTGCAGTGATTTGGTGAAGGAATAAAACTCAGATGAAGTGTAATTTTCATAGTTCTTCATCAGGGCTGGCAATAAAAAGTGTCTCCATACAAGGCCATTTTTTTCAGAGTTTTTTTTTTCTCATTTTGCTTATGTGGCCAGTTTTTATTTCTACCCAACATAGCTAAGCATTAATGTTCATATTTGACTAGTTCATCACTGAATAAACACGAATAGTCTAAAATTAAGAGTTCAGTTATGTTATTACGCCTGGAAGACCAAGAACAACCCGAATGCCTCAGAGCATTTTCCAGAACATCATTATGCTGCGTGCATTTAGAGGAATCATTGAGGTAGACACAGCAGCTCAAAAGTGTGTCTCTAATTGAAGGTCTAATGTCTCATCTTGTACAAGTCTTTTCCATTTCTTTTTTTGTCATTCCCATTGAAGAACAGGAACGCTCAAGCAGGGATGGACAAAAAGCTCGATGAAAAGATGCTGATTAACCTGTCATGTTCCAAACAGGTATCCATTAGGCTCTTTAATCAAAGTCTATATGGCATGAAATTGACATTTTCAGCCCACCATAATGCTTTCTGAGAAGCATTTGAATTGTACTGATACTGGCCAACAGTACACATAAGCGCACTTGCAGCTTGTCAAACGTGTACTTGAATTTGTCATCTTCTTGCATCACATCTTCTTTAAAGTCTTTTGTTCTCTCATGTTTAGCATTTTGATGGCAGATGGAGTACACTTGGATCCACAGAAGCAGATGTCTCAATCAAACCTGATTATAAAACAAGAGAAACACTCAATTTAGTATTTTTTTGTCATTTATTATCACAAGCAGTTGATTTTTTAGCTGTTTTTTTTTTTTCTCCTCATTTTTGTTTATGTTTTATATTCTATGACGATATGAGTGATAATTTTATGATCTGATAGTTATTCAAATAGCATGTCCTCGATGAACTTCACTTGGTGGATTCAGTGCTGTCCACACTTTCTTGTGCTATTTTCTCCTCCTCTTTCCCACTTGCCTTTTTGTTTCTGTCCTTAAAACAAGAGAGAGAGAGAGAGAGAGAAAGCGAGAGAGAGAGAGAGAGAGAGAGAACAGTTGTTTTGATGTAGGATTTGATAGATTTGTTTGCTGCTGCATTCATTTGCTCTGTATCAGGGAGCTGACGGGCCGTAAAATGAAAATTTGCCTTAGATTTTCAGCATGACTGTTTGGGGGCAGATGTGAAAGAACTTCCCATGCATTCCAGATACGTCCTTTTTCTCTATATTTTTAAGTTTAAGCATTATTGGTTCTCAAAATTAATAATGATTTAAGAAGTGTTACTAAGACGGGTCTGTCTGTCT
>JBAMIG010000005.1:6502530-6521931 GCA_037177335.1 Kiunga ballochi
ATCTGCTCTTTTAAATGTTGAATGAATAAGGTTCCGTTTGCTGCATTTCTGACAAAAAGGTTTGGCATCTAAGCCATTACGTGCAGATTTTTCAGCAGCAGTATGATCATTGTAGCCCAAGCCACACAGAATGGATGTGCTGGAAAGAATATTACAATAATGCTTTTCAATTAAAAAGAAATGGAGGAGAACGTCTGACTTATACATAACCTTCCAACTACCGGACAGTGGCACAATTTTTAAGTAATCTCCTGAGGACTGAACCCCCTAACTAAGTCCTAGAGACTCCCCTGACCTACGGCATTAATATACCTTACAAACACAAGTGCATTTTATGCAGATAGAGGCTAAATAAAGGTGATGTACTTGTAGTGTGCTCTTAAAAAATCCAGACTTAAAAGTAAAAGTGTTGTACAGTGATCCCTCGCTTTATCTTGCTTCACCTATCGCGGCTTCGCTGCTTCACGGTTTTTTTTTTTACTGTACTGTAGCTAATTGAAGGTGGCATGTCCGTTTATAAAACATCTTCTTGCTCAGAAAAAGAAAAGAGAGATTGCCAACAACTAACGATGTTCTTCTCTCGGAGAAAGACCCCTGCGCAGCCTTCAGTAGAAAAAGACGCTACTGCGCAGTGGAGTCAGGACGAAGAGGCGCAGCTGGAGGGACTGTGAAATACGCGACAATCTTTCCTTCCTCGTATTCATTACTATTTAAAAAATATTGTTTTACAACACTGTTAGTCTCTGTGTGTTAGCCCTGCGATGGACGGGCGTCCCGTCCAGGGTGTCCCCCACCTCTCGCCCCTTGGCTGCCGGATAGGCTCCAGCCCCCCCGCGACCCCGTTAGGGACAAAGCGGTAGATGATGGATGGATGGATGGATGTTTTACAACACTGTTCTTTAAACTATTATAGTTATTTGTAAGAAAACGTTAATAATTCTTTCTTAAACATATTTTGGGCCTGAAAAGAGGTTTTATTCTTTGTTTCATTCTGCAGTGCAGTATTGCATTGAAAAATAACAGTAAAAAATAAAGCTGACTACTTCACAGATTTCATCTATCGCGGGTTATTTTTGGAACGTATCCCCCGTGATAAACAACGGATCACTGTATTTGGAAGAAAAAAATAGGCCACAAGTTAATGTCATAAACTGTCCTCAAAACATTGGATACTATCTCAGATTGATCCACCAATGAGTCTTAAAGTGAATTCCCTGCAATGACTCCCTCAGTGATGCCATTGGTTGTGGTCTCTCTTGCTCTCTAACACACACACTCATACAGACACAAACCCAATGGTACCACTAGAAATCCATTTATCCATCCTTTGTATCTATTCCCATCTTTTTTTGAAGTCTACCCTCCTGCTTGTGGTGCAAATGGATTTTCATGCATCATCTGAGCAGGTGTATTGGAGTTGATGGAGTGAGGAGGATGACGCAAATTCTGTGACACAGCGCCCGCTCTGTGCCTTACTGCCAGTTCCTTCCTGATGGCTGACACCTCTTTGCTGACCTCTTTTGTTTGGACAGCACCCACTATTTAAACACTAAAGTTAGTGTTGCAAGGCAGGTCTTTGCAATGGTTTTCTCAAAATGGTAAAAAAACGATCAGGAAAGAACCTTTGTGTGATGTATACAGACATGAACTTTAGCAGGTTGCCAATATTCACATCTCTGTATACATTAATTAAATGTGTTTGGCTTAATGACACATATTTTCTGTGTCTGCCATGTTTACTCAGTATTTTGACATGATCCAATCAATAACATAAACATGCAGTGAGTGAATTCTGCATCATTGAAAACAAGTAGTTCCAAACAAAGAAGATCTCAACCACTGAGGCTTTATATTATGTCCCACATGACTGCAGGGAGTTCTTATCTTCTAAATGATTGACTTTTAATTAATTTCTTCTTTGAAGTTCTGTAATATTTTGACTTAAACACTGGGTGCTCCAGCCCCACTCCCTCCCTGTAGTGCCACTAGAAAGAATGGAAACTGATATTGTCCCGTTTATAGCAACTCAGCTTCCCATTTGATTGCTTATCTCTTTTATTAGCTTGATGCCATTACTAGCTAGGCTTCTTGGCTTTCATTATCCCTTTTTATGCTGCAATATTCTCTTGGAATTGTTATCGGAGGCAAGTTCATTTTGTCGTGTTGTTTATGTTTGATTGATTTGTGGGTTGCTGAACTCACCCTCCCGCCCCTTGCTCTGGTGCTGGCTTGGCCGGTCGACAAGGTTACTTATTCACAGATGATAGACATCTTTATTAGGAGAAGAGAATGCTTTAAAACCCTAAGCACAGGCATTTATCTGTAGTAGGGCATCTTATGGCCCGACACCTGACATGCCCAAACCCATCTATCACAGATCGCACGACGGCCCAAGATCAGACTGTTTGCCCTCTCCATCAGCCTGAAGGACAGAGCAAGGCAAAAATGGCAGCCAGTGTTTGTTATTAGAGAATTAAGCCTGGGGTAGGTTACTGCTCATTCTGTGTTGATGAACTCTCAGTTTTCTGCCTCTCAGAATATAACTGGGGGTCCTGAATAAGGTCAAAGAGCCAGGAAACTCAGTAAAAACACATTGTTTTATAATGTCTTCATCTGTGTGTGTGTTATCAGGCATTAATATCTCAAGTCAAAGTGTGTGACTTTGAAAATTCCCATTAAATAATGTTCTTTTTTTTTTTAAAAGTCTTGTTTACCCAGCGGCCTTAGTCTAAGTCTTTATGCATTCATGCCTGTATAATGAAGTTTTTGCCCTGTAGTGATGGCAAGTGTCATTAATGCTTGCAAAAATGATGACACAAAGTAGGCTACTCACATTAAGACAAAGTGTAAATCCTTTCTTTCTTTAACATGTAGCATTTGGTCCTCCTGCTGTGTGTAATATCACTCGGCTTTAACCATCAGTTTTGAGTTTATTCAATTTATTTTGAACTATTTAGATTTTATCTAATCTATCATAATATATACACATATCGGCATTTGCTTTCTTTTGTGAGTGTCTAAATGCTTGATCTTCCACTGATCTGTGGTCTGTAAGACTGAGATCACTACATAACATGCATTCCATGTTACATACTCATTTTACACACACAAAAAAAATGACATCCGTTTAGTTGCATTTTGTTGCAAATTCTGTTTTTATTCAGATATGATGTATGAAAGTAATTTGCATTCTTTCATGACAGAATCAAATCAAAGAAGAGTACAGAAATGACTATTCTTTGCTGCATGAGGATTTGACCCGCTCTTGTCATGGCTGACACTGAGATACTTTGGGGTCATTTCCCGCTCAGTGAAATGCAGCCTAAGCAAAAAAAAAAAAAAAAAAAAGACTCATAGAAGAGAAATTCATTCATTTGACAAATCTTTAGTAGCCCATGTCTTGAATAAATGGTTGGGGGACAGTGGGTTATAAATGGTCATGTTATATTAGTGATGTATTTAGATATTTTTGTGGGGTTTGTTTCATACATTATTTGGTGAAATTGATGGCTTATAACCCTTGTTGACAGAGAGGTAAATTACTTTATGTAATACTTTACAAACAAGGGCTGTTCAGCCTATTCAAAATTTCAGCATTTAATATAGCGGTTCTCTTCATTGTTATTGGCCAGCTCAGTGGTCTTTTTTCCCAGAGCTTTAATTATTCATCAATATTAAAATTTAACGCTGCTGGCTCTAGGCTATGGAGTCATATGGCTTTGGAATAAAGGTCATTAACATTAAATGATATTAGCTTAACTGTTCAAGGGTACTTTGTATGTGTGTCTTGAAGTTCTTCAAACTGGGCAATCTTGTATATGTTCCATTAGGTGAAGAAAAAAAGGTTTTAGTGGCTGGAACATTTATGCACTGGGGGTAGGTGTAATTTTTAAGATTTATCTGGTTAAAAGATATGTCAGGCGTATATGTAAAATAGATCTTTCCAGCTGCTGCCCCGCAGGTTTTTCAGTGTATCCCTGATGTAGTATACTTGACCCAAATTAAATGGATCCAACTGCCAATGACATTCTACACAATGGCTTATTTATTTGAGGTAGTTGTGTTGGTAAAGGGACACAATGAAAACGTGCAGGGCCCGCTGCAACATGTGAAGCAAAAACAGGAAAAGGTAAAAAAAAAACAAAACATTTTTTTCAGCTTCTTGAGGGTGCCGCGCAAGGATGGCTCCAGGGATGTGCATAATACATGTTAAAGTGTCATCAAAAGGAGTCTAAAGGACATGGTTTTAGGTTCATAAAGTAAAAACAGTTTCCTTTTCCCAGATGTTGTTGATTTTTATGTATTTCTTCCAAAGGTAGTGACTATTGTTGTTTGTTTTGTTCAGTTTTTGTCTACAAATTATTCATTTTAAATTTAGCTAACCTTAGCAGTTCTGATGCCCCACAGATTATTGTTTACATGTGTTCTACTGAAATACATTTAAGGTGTAATTACCATTAGAATGTCAGGTGACCTCTTTCATAACAGAGATGCAGTGACTTTCTTGACAGCAAAAATTAGCAGCTATTAATTACGTTTGGTCTAAACAATTAGTTTGGTTGTATTTGTTGACATTGGTGTGAGATTCATTGTGGTGTGAGAGGAAGATGGTATGCTGGAAATTTAAACGGAGAGACCATCCCCACAACTCTCCATCAATTACAGTTAATTGAATACGGTTATTTTTGTTTGTTTCTTCAAGGAACTAATTTGTGCATTTAATCTGACTTTAGAGCAGAAATATTAAATAATGTCCCTGCTTATATGACTTGAAAAATCTTTTTAAACTTATACAGGATATTTTTTTAAACCATCTTAACACAAACACAAAGCCAACACAAAATATTATGCATATTCTCGAAAGTTTATACAGGAAAATTTAGAATCAGGAATTAGCCTGCTTCAAGCATCAGTACACTACAAAAAGTAGGTTTTAAAAATGAGGGAGAAAATTAAAAATGAGGTAAATGGTTCTTGAAAGACAATAAATTATCTGCCAACAGAACAAGTAAATAATTCCAAAATCAAGTAAAAAAAAAAAACTGCTTAATAGGAATTTCTTACCTTTAAAAAAAAGCATACATGTCCCTGTTTAAGATGTTTAATCTTACTTAGATTTTAGTTTTTGCAGTGTACATGTGTGCTTCTAAATTGAAATAAATGAAGAGAAGCAACTTATGCACAAAGGGAATATGCACATGGACATCAGCTAAGCTTTATATCAAACCCAGAAATTACAGTCATGTTCACATCGTACACCTTACAATGTGTCCTGGGTCTTCTCCAGGTCTTCCACCTGGTGTGATGTCCCAAGTACACCTCACCTGAAAAGAGTCCAGGAACCCTCCTAACTACTACAGATTCATCTGGCTCCTCTGCATGTAGAAGAGCAGTGATCTTCACTCTGAACCAATCTCAGACTAAAGAGCTTCTCGCCCCAGTCCCTCTGAGGATGGAACTAATTTTGTCTGTTTGTATTCTGCTTATTTCTTTTTCACTTAATACGTACAGTCATAGATGAGGGCAGGATATGATTGTGAACAAAACCATGGGACAGTTGTGCTTTTCCAACTGAATGATGAATCTGCTGCAAAACACATGGCTCAAACCAATGGGTAATTAGCAGTTTGTTTTTAGCCTGCCGCACCCAGAACAATTGCTGAGCTAAAAGTCTCTCGAGACCATTTGGTTAGCAGAAAGCTTGCCACGTGTGCCTTGTTTAACCAACTTTTCTGCCTCGCTAGGCCTTGAGGTGAAAAGCAAACATGTTGAATATTTTTTTGCCTCATGAGGCGAAAAACCTACCTTATGCGGTCTACGAAAGATAAGTACTGAGGGCGGAAACTCAATTGACAAATCAGGACGCATTTTCCACTCACATGATTCCAAGATGGCCACCTACAACTAAGTTATAAATGAGTACATTTCAGAAGATAAATATGTCAGAACGTGGCCTGAATGTCCCTGTTTACATGATGTCACCTCATCTGATCATTTTATTTCACTGTTGCCTTCCTTTCTGTCAAGAGGGGGGCCCCCATCTTGAAATCGTGTTAGCAAATCACATGGGCAAATCTTGTAAGCAGACTATAACCTCATTTTCAAAAAAAATACTCATGCACCAATCTGAGTTATTTTGATGCAACTTTGGTAGTTATGCTTTTCGTATCACAGCAGAATGCAGTATCATAGCACATTTACCAAACGTGTCAGTTTGCGATTTCGGTACACATGCTTAGTGTCTGTAGGTGACACAAGCTGCATTTGGGTGCAATAATTTTCCACTGGAAAACAATCAAACAAAAAATAAAAGCCTTGCTGGGTCACAGTTAATAATTGCAGAGTGTATGGAAACCTATTAGCTTTAGCCATCTGGTGACACAGGACATTTAAAATTTGGACAGCACATCAGGAAAACAGGAGCTAGGGATCCCAGCTGTGACAGCTGCAATACGTTGGAATGACCCAGATGCAAAAAAAAGTGGAGCCATTACTGTCATTGTAGGTTGTGTGTGACATTTCCCCTTCGATCCAAATCCATCCTGAGTTACTCCAACAGCTCCAAAATGACAATGCTGGATACATATGTATTGATAATTGTTTCATCGTACATCCCAAAAAATCTTCACACAATATTACTCACAAAAATGGTTTCTCAACATCTTCTTGCTTTGTTTCAAATTTTCTCCTTTTTGCGACACAAACACAGCCACATGTGTGCATTTACGCACACAGCTTAAAAGCATCTCCTTTGATGTTTGAAGTATTTGTCGTCCATATTTCTATAAAACATTGTTGTTTTAGATTCTTTATAAAATTAGTTTTGCTGTTTCCTCACACAAGTGTCACCAAAGGTCAGTATTGCAGTATGTGTTTCATGCTGTTTATAAAACACCTCATAGCTTGGTTATGTTGCTTAATTCTTACAGAAAGAACTCATCAATACCGCTGAGCCCTGCATGAGGTTTACTTTATTAGATACAGTACGACAGTTCACACGCAACTCCATGTGCACCCAGTCCGAAGGTGACTCATAAATCTTTGTGAGCTCTGATTAGTAAAAACCATGATTGACTTTTCAGGGTGCGATCGATGAGAGCCCTCACTACTGATGGTTCAGAATGGCATGCCTTCAGTATTGATAAGCACTCTTTTTGGACAAAGAAAAAAAAAAGTCTACTTGTTGGATTGCATGCAGCATCTGCGACTCTCAGGTAATGGAACTGTCATTCTTCCTTTCTCAGATAAAAATCGTCTTCGCCCTTTCCTCTTTCGTTCCCGCCATCTTCTGCCATATTAAAAGGGTTATAAATTCAGCAATGCGGCAACAGCATTACTGAAATAACTTCACTCATTATTTCATTGCTCTGTAAGACTAAGACGGAGGGAAACCAAACTTAGGATCTATTTATATGAAGATGCCAAAATCAATCTGGCCACCAGAGTCATCAGCTAGTGTTTGCTTTTCCTGCTTCATATAATTTGTGTCATCCTCTAGTGTGGTTTATGAAAGCACAGTTGTATACACAACACAGGCTCTTTTGGATGTTAGACTTGAGATGGGAATGCCAATCTTTCATTTCAATCCCCCCAAATCTAGTTTGATTGAAGGGAGGTAGGCTGATAACCACCCTTATCCTTTATGTTGTTGTCTGGATGGGGTCAGCGTGACGTGTGACACCACTCATATGGAATTTCTGTGTTCCTTCCTACATTTATTCTATTTCGAGAGCGGCTGGGATGTGTGGGCGGCTTTTTGGCAATTGACTGACTGTATTTGTGTGTGTGTGTGTGTATGTGTATCAGAAAGAAGGTAATGGAAAGTCTAGAGATTCTATTAAAACTCCTACATGGCTGAGCATGACTGCCAGGCATACAGCTGATATGGTGGAAGACACATGGAATGTAAATATTACACATAGTGTGGAATATTATATTATTAGAAAGGTTTAATATAATACATAGTAAATAATGGTTTTCTAATAAAACATTGTGAATAAATTTAAACTATTCTTTCATACTTAACAGGCAACTCTATTATGGTATTTGTATATTTATACTACAGTTTATAAAACAGGATTTGAGTTGTGTATAAAAGCTGAAGCTTTCAATTAGTTTCCCATTGCTTTAAATGAAAGTGTTCTATAGATGAAATGTAATTGCAACCAGATTGCAATTACCAGCATGCTCCATATTTAGGTGGATGCTTGTTACAGCAGCTTTCATCAATCAAGTTGTTATCTGATTTGGCACCTGGCTTGATCAGTTGGTACAACACACTGCCGACAACTCTGATAAATAAACCTGGAAGTACTACCCATCCCATCTGCCCCTACATATGTCATCTGATGTAACTCAATGGGATGGGAGCTCACACCTTACTGAGAGAGAATCGGCACATCTTGGCTGCCAGGTGGTTGTAAGGATTCATTCATTCAGAGGCTAATGTAGTACTGCCTTTGTTAAGCCATTTGATATATTTAAGCTCTGCAAACACTCATTTCTCTTCTGTACAGATGAGTAAAGGTACAACATGGGTCATCATCACAAGAAAATCATGCAGCACACACAAAGCCGTGGTGCTTTTTAAGTTATATTGTAAGTTAGCCTATTTTAGACCAACCTTTGCTTTATATTACTTTAGTTTATTAGGTTACTATTAGGTTACTTTGCTCAATTATCTCCTGAGCTTAGAATTAGAATAGCAGTTTTTGCTTTTGTTGTTAAAAAATAAAACAAAAACCAGTATGTTGGTGTGATTCTGAGCCATTATGGAAGATGTGGCTGTCCCAGTAACGCCTCAGGCAAAAACGCAAAGTTGCAAAATTCTGTGTCTTGGCCCTGGGATGCAGCAAGGCAATGACAAGTTCAGGAATGCGTATTATGATTGACACGCATCTGTCTATCTATCTCTCTATGTCTCTTTCTCTCTCTCTCTCTCTCTCTCTCTTTCTCACATGTATTTTTTATATACATGTATTGTATTTCAATTATATCTTTGCTTTCCGTGTCACCTGAAGGCTGGGGAGGGCTCCATTATGTGCATCTCACACAAAGAAACTTCCATTTTCCTCTAGGCTTTCAATACGTCTTAAGCAATGACGGCCTACACATCTTTATTTCTTTTCTGTATGAAAAGTGGGGGATGATAAAAGTGTGAAGGAATTTTTTTCCTTTTTCATTATTTTCACAATATGTGCTCATTACTATTATCTTCAGTACTGGCAGCTACTATTATATATATTTTTGAATAAACAAGAGATAAGTGAAATCCCACATCTCTCTGCAACCTTGGCCCAGACCTGGAGCTTTAGATAATGAATGCAATTAAGGGCTTGCTGCATTAAACCTGCTCGTAAACAAAGGGTTTAGAGCTGCACAATGTCAAACTTAGGCTTTTTCGAGGAGAAAAGGGGGAGATGGAGGGCTAAATTCATGTGGGAAAATATATTTTGACAGGGAAAAATAACTCTTTACACATACAGTTATGGCAAGTTTTAAAGGATTAATCAGTGATTGCCAAACAATTGTGTCAGAATTTTTTTAAGTAATATAGATGCAAAAAATGTAATCTGTTATTTTGACTGATTAGGAAAGCTTCAGAATGAGTTCAGCACTAGAACAATATATGGTGGTTCATTGTTGATGAGGAGTCCACTTTTGGCAGAACATTGATGTTTTGATTAAATGTGGATGTAATAGTCAACTCCATAGGTCCTTATCCCGATTCAGTACAAATTATAGAAATTATGGCCCTAATGACCTAAATCTGGCTGCATTGTGGTGTGATGGTTACCACCGCAGCCTCACAATGAGAAAGTGGCTGGTTTGAGGCTTCCTTTCACCATCCACAGATAAGCATGTAAGGTCATTGAAAATTTTCCTTGGCTGTGAACACGTGTGACTGGTTGTTCCTCTGGTTGATTGAGTCTCTGTGGGCGTTTTTCAACCAAGCTGGTTTCTGTGCTGGTTCGGTGCTCGAGCTAGAGCCAGAGCTTAGCTGGTTCAACTTCAGTGCTTCCGAAGAACCAATTTTGTTTTTGACCAAATAGCCAGGTTGGTTCTGGTCAGTACTTTACCCTCCCATCACATATGAGTAACGCTATAACAGCAGCTCTTACCAGACTTCCTGGTGTTGAAATGTTGTTTGGTTCACCGGCCGTCACAAAGATCAGAAATAAAGCGGTAAAATGTGGCTTGCTTTAGGATCATTGTTACAGCTGGGTCCCAGCTTCCTCTTCTGATCTTTGAAATCTATTTAAGCTTTTATCATTTGTTGATCAGCTGGTCAAAGTGCCATTTGTAGCTGCTGCAGTCTCTTGCTGTGGCTGCTTGAACACAGACTTTGTCCAATTTGCCCCACTTAATTTACTTTGAATCTCCACAGGCGATCATACAGTAAATCCAGGACACACCAAGCCTTTTTCCCAGACATATTCTTCTTGTTTTTATAGTCCATTTCTTTAAGATGTGGGTTCATGTTTCAACGCTATTATTTTGGACAGGCAGTCCCGCCGCCAGCTACGGACACAAGCTGCGCAAACCGGTTCTCAACTCTGGCCCAGCACAGAGTTGGTGCCAGTTTTGAGAACCAGGAGCCGGTGCTTAGGTGGTGAAAAAGCAAAGACCCGGTTCCAGATTAGGCTCTGGCTTCAAACTAGCGCAGGAAACAGCTTGGTCGAAAAACGTCCTAAGGTGGCTCTGTGATGGATTGACAATCTTTCCTAAAATTTA
The DNA here is from genome assembly GCA_037177335.1 of Kiunga ballochi. Taxonomy (NCBI): domain Eukaryota; kingdom Metazoa; phylum Chordata; class Actinopteri; order Atheriniformes; family Pseudomugilidae; genus Kiunga; species Kiunga ballochi. The sequence goes on from JBAMIG010000005.1 coordinate 6,513,265, forward strand.
AGATTAGTTTTAAAATGAACATTAGCAATATTTTGGTGATGTCTACCAGTGCTTATTGGTTTGGGTGTATGCCGGAAAAGCTATCAATACATTTGTATGTCAACTTCACCCAGTTTCACACTGAACTGTCTGGCTGCCAAAAGCCCCAAAAGGTATTTATTGTATTTCCAAAATGTGCAGCCACTAAGGTTCCCCACAAATCTTAGTATATGACAGGCCTCCTACTTTCCTGACAGCAAATAACTTGACTTGTATTATGAACATTTTCAGAAGAAGACAAATAACTCGTCTTTTTAATTCTTGAGGCTACACAGACCAAACTAAACCATCTGAGATGGAGCAGCAGGAAAGCACAGTTTGTGTTATTCAGATTGCTGTGCAGCTTTAGAAAGGTGTGGGAAGTCGATATGGCTGACATGTGACTGTAGTGGCATACTGTGAGGCCATTTTATCTGCTATGGATGGAAACAGTCCTGTGGCATTTTTCTAATCTGTTTTCATTTTCTAATTTCCTGAGTCTACAAACAAGGTCTTCTGAGAGTGAACGCTTGTCAGTCATACTGCAAAGGAATTGTGCTCTACAGTTGCACCGACACCATAATAGACACTCATACCTTGAAGATATAGCATCATGCTGGGACATCAGACCACCAGTGGCAATCATTTTTTGATGGATGGATTGTATAATCTTTCTAAGGCCACAATTATTTTAGCTGTCTTTGTAGATGCTTCAGATGATTAACTCAAACAAGCCCTTGAGAACTATTTTGTTAGCATAACTATATAGCAAAGTTTCCCGTTATTACCTTCCAGTGGTTTTGCTGCCTCTGGGAGAATAATTTGTAGTCCTTCTTCTTTGTTTCTTTTTAAGGAAAAAAAAAAAGGAGCGCCAGGGGTGGGGGCACTCTTAAATTGTGTATACATAGAAAATATGCTGCGTGAGATGCATTAGAATTAGAAACCTATCGCAAACCTAGTAATGATAACTGACCAAAGAAATTTAAATAAGTTATCTATCTATACGTTAATTTAAGAACGTTTTTAAAATGGTGTGTGATTCAAAAAGATGTGTCTGACAACAATGCGCTGTAGCTCTTAAAGTGTATGAGCTTTTACAGTTTTCCATATATGTGCTTTGAGGTATGTGTTGTAATTGTGGTTTTGTAGAGTTGGTCTGATTTTACTCTGGTTTGGGTATAAAGACTCAGGCTTGGAAATGCAAAATTACAAGCTGTTTAGCTAAAAACACACCAATGTTCATGCATCCGGTTTGTCATTCAGATGATACATAATATTAATAATACCAAAATATGTTGCAAAAATTAACTTGAATATGTTTGGCTATGACTGTCTCCCCTTAATTGCCATACATGACTAAGTTTGCTTTGTTTGGATCTTTGTTGGGATCTGTCAGACATTAATTTTTAATCTGGTATTTTAAAAATACCCAGAATAGGTGCTGAGTCTGCAGCTTTGCTGTGACAAGCAAATCCAATGACTTTCTCAGGCTGTGATGTGTTGGAATTGTGGTACTGATGTTGCACTGCACTGTGATAAATGGGTGTGTTAGTGCAGATGTGAGTAAATAGATTAATTATAAGGGAAAAGTTTTATTGTCATGTGGATACTAAGTAGGTCAAAATGCAAACAACCTTTCTATTTCTATAGTTTTGTTTACTCAAATGAAAATATTCTTTGTGAGATTGAATTTATTGTTCAAAATCTAACTAATGTGCAATACTCTATTTAACAGACCAACACTTCCAGGCATTATAGTAACAAAATATTTATATTTTGTTACAGTCGTTGGGTTTTACCAATTCTATTCAATAAGGCTTAAGCCAATACTCTAAGTTTAGGCAGTTTGACTTAAAGAGGCATCATTCAACCTTAGCAGATTTTCTCAATGATGCACTGATAAAAAAAAAAGACTAATTCGGCTTCCTTTTTTCATCTTGCACATTCTGTTAGATCCCTCCCAACAGTACAAGTCACCCCTTTGTTGACTCCTAACCTACCTTTTTATCTCTGTCTCTTCTTCTCTTTATTTTTCTCTTTCCCTCCAGTAATGTTCTCCTCTGTTTAATTGATGAATGAGCCACTCTGAACAAAAATACAACTTTTTTTGTGTGTTAGGTAGAGTTTGACATGATGTGTAAAGTAAACATCAGCTGCAACGTCTCACAGCATCCCAGTTGTGAAGTGTGATTTCTCAGCCTCGGATGTTGCTGCGCAGCAACAGCTCCAAAGATTTGCATAATAAGTGTCACCCAAGACAGTTTTATGGTCAGAAAGTACAATGGGACAACTTTAGAAGCTCATTATTTGATATCTTTCTTAACATTTCCTGAAAAGGGAACCTGGCACAAATAATTCTTTCATTTATTTTCAATCTTGGCTGCATCCAGATTAGCTTTGCACCCATCATAAAGTTATATAATTATTTATACATGCAATTATTTCAAAGAGAGAAACAACTCCATTTGGGTACCATTTTACTCAAAATAAGAGTACATTATATAGAGTCAGTGTCTTCTGATTGGTTGAATTGTCAACCCAGTTGGTAAAGGTCTGTTGGTGACTCATGAATCTGTATTGTAAAAAAAAATGTATTGAACAAACGGAATATATTTTCCAAATATGCAGTTTCAGAGAATACCTGCAATGAGTATTTTCATTACCAAAGTTATAAACAATACCATATAAGAGATGGTACATATCAGATATTTTACTTGAAACCAAAAAAATACCCAAACTGCACATGCAGATTTTTTCTGTTTAATAAAAGATAACATATCAAGGAGTCTTTGATAGGATCTGTGTGTCTGAGAGGATCTGTGGGCAGATGCACAGACGTTTATAGGGCATACAGAAAGATCTGCAGGTGGGCTAAATAAAAGCCATATTTGTTGTCCAAAGAGAAAAAGAATAAAAAAAACAAAAAAAAACAAACCAAACAATCAAATTAAAGCAAATGACACCTTTTCAGAAAGCCAGCACGGGGTCCGTCAGCCTGATGGAATCTTCATTTCTATGGACCATTTGGCAGTGAGTTGCACCCCTCTTACCTCGTTCTGCCTTAATGGCTACTCAGACAGTGACATGATATTCCACAGGAACCAAGAAAAGCAAGACAAAGTGCAAGACTTCCATTAACAGGATCAGAATTTTTGTAGCTTCAAGGCTTGAACAGAGTTGGCCATTATTGCTTTGTCAGTTTTCCACAGTTAAACTGCATTAATGCTGATACTGTCATTATGTCTGAACACAACAAATCACTATCTCTGGACTGCCTGTGCCAGTGTCCTTCAGGTTTTCAATGTGTCCCTGTTCCAACGCACCTGGCATCATAGAACTGGATCCAACAGAAGTTCTGGATAATGACTCATTAATTTGATTCAGGTGTGTTGCAGGTGGGACACATTGAAAACCAGTTGGACACTGGCTCAAGAGCTCTGGATTTGGTGTTTTTTCCGTATACATTGACTTAAGGTAAGTCTAATGCTATATTGAGTATTTATTTATCCAAAGCCATCAAGGGTATCACACTAACAAGTCACAAAACCTAATAATTGCACTTAAAAATTTTGATTTTACCTAAGTATTTGATCAGATTCATATTAAAATCATTAAGTGATTCTTTGAAAGAACAAAAAGAAAATAGGGATAACTAAGGGGATGTTTTTTCAACTACTCAGATGTTTTTAATTATTTAACATTCTCCCAGAGCATGTACTTTTACTGGGACATTATGACACTTGTTTGGATTCAAACATGCAAGTTGGTGAGCACACAAGTGCACTAGATGGCTTGTAAACACTTCGACTCCTCCCCTCGGCGCAACTTCAGCAAGCAAATTATCACCGTAAGTCATTGTTGTCTCTGCAGGTTTTTATTTTTTCCATTCTTTTTTTTTCTCCCACAGCAGCCTATTTGTCCCTCTGCCCACTGCTACCCTCGCTGCTCAGAGCCAGATTTGAACAGAGAGAGTGAACAGAGTAACATGGACGCTTTGATGAGCAGTGTTTGCTCTGATGGGGTTTGCTGTCTGCAGTAGCTCATATTTGTAATGTAGACAGTATATTTGCCTGATTACACACGTTAAAATGTGTCATAGCTGTAAAGATGCTGACAAACCCCCCCTCACCACACACACACACACACACACACACAGAGAATTTAATCAACAAAAACATTAATCCCCCCCAAACCAAACTGAAAACATGCTAAAGTGGGAAAGTTTTGCTTTGAGCTACTTGATTTAATCAAATATCATCATCTTGGTAAATAACTTGGTGTGGTAAAGACCGCAGTAAAATGAATCATTCCTAAAAGCCATTATTAAATCACTAGAGGCAGTACAGGTACTTTATTTGGAGTTTCTATTATTCACCTGCCTAATGAAATCTCCTCCTTCTTGTGTATTGTTGATACTTTCCTTACACCTAGGGGGCAGTGTTGCCTTTCCATCATTCAGCTGACAACTTACAACAGTGATACATAGAGATGTGGTCAAATTTTATTACACTGTTACCAAATGCCCATACACCACCCCCCCCTCCCCCCCACCCCTTAAAAAAAAAAGATAATGAACTTAATACCTGGAATGTTTGTACATGTTTTTTCCCACAATTTATTTACATTGTATGACGGAGTCTACAACTCTGTCAGTTGTGTCATGTTTTTATTATATCTATGTATTTTTGTAATTCTTTAGTTTTTTTTTGTTTTTTTACATTGAAAAGTTTATTTAGCTCTACAGGGCAACATAAAATAGCAAAAGCAAGGCTTTCTGCAATTTTCTTAGACAATTGTGTATCTCTAAGAGAGGGGTATGTGTTTGTGTTTGTCATTTAAGCAACAAATTCCTTCGGTCATAACCTGCCCCAGAGAAAGCAAGATGAAGGTCCAAGAACTGTTTTTCCATCTTTAATCATACCAACATGATTATGACTGCTGGAACAGAACTGATCTGGAAACAGCAGCTGGCTATCTGCACCCTGCAGTGGCTCCACTGTGGATACCATTACATGATAAACACCTTTCACTATCAGAACCCAAACACAGAGCGGTACAGCATCCAAGAAAGTTTCACTCTGAAATAGTAACAGAAAACTTGTTGGACTGATTCTCTAACTCAAATTTGGACTTTTGGTCATCATAAATGGAGGACCAAACTTGTTCATCACTATGCCTGTGAATGCATCAGGAGTATTTGTACAGCAGCTAGTTTTTGCATCCTAAATTGAGCTGATATGCTAATAACAGAAAATCTAAAAGTTACCACCCACCAACCTGCAGAATGTGGGTCGAAATTCATTCTGGCAAATATAAATGAAAATTTTGTGGCAGGTTTGGCAGGAGATGAATGACATATTTTATTTTAGTTGTCCTGACAGTGCCATTACTACATTTACCATGGATGCTGTTCCATAACTGATCATAAATCTACTGCCTGCTTGTTTTAACCCACACAGTCTTATCTCCACACTGCTGTCTGACTTAACAAATGCAGGTGAATAATAAGCAAAATTGAGTTACATTTTTTTTGAACGCCAAAAAAGTGGTAGTGGTTTGAATGGTGGAAAGAACAAGGTTGGTTAGATGGGGGTAAAAAAAGAGATACAGAGAGAAATGCTGATGACAAAAGAGAAAGTGGCACAATTTGAACATTTAGGTAACATTATAAGTACTAAAAAATCTATACAAACTTAAAGTAGATCATTTCAAGTGAGGAAAAGTAACATCATTTCTTCCCGAGAATGAAAGTGGTGAGAATGTTGTTTGCATTGTCATTCAAACTGTATAAATAACTGGTGATCAAAAAAGTTCATGTGAAGCAGTGGCTCAACTGTAAATTTGTTCTGAAATATACCAAGCAGTTTGCAAATGTGCTTAGAAGCATGCATATTTCATCACTTCCTCAGACGGGCTGGCTCTTAGGTGTGATTGGTTTTTCCAACTCCGCCCACGGTGAAAACTATTTTACTATTCTGGCCGGTCTAGTTCACAGCGGGCCTGGCACCTTGTGCAGATGAATAGAGGTAAATGCAAGTGATGTGTTGGTTACCTGCTGGGCAAACAACTTCTACCATCAGCAATTCTACATGCCTCTACTTGTACGTACTGTGAAATTAACTATGCATTCAGGTTCTATTATAAAAGGAAATTATCTTTTTTTGTGTTTTGAGTGTGGAAACATTGCTAAAGCGTGCACAGATACAAACTATTGAGCATATATTATCTCTGTCCGTTATATCAAGTAAATAGTTGTTATAAAATCAGTGTGAACCATGTAATTCACAGCTAACTTTTACTTTACCTCAGTAAGGGAGCAAAAAAGTTTCAATTCTGGACTGTGTTGCAAGCTTCCTTATACTCACGCATTTATTTGTAATCATTTCAGACATGTTTGCTGATGTGACATAAATAGGCAAGACAGTAAATCCTTAAAATAGGAATTGATCCAAATATATTTGATTTATTTTACGTGCTTATTGAAGTAAAAATTCTTTGGTACCATAATAATGATTTCACATGGAAATGGATACCATCATTCCAACATATTCACAAATGTTGCTTTATTTAGTTTGGCAGTTTATAAACTTATAAAAGAATCAAATACTATTCAAATAACTGTTTAAATATGGTGACTGAATTGATCTAGTTGGCCAAGTAGTGCATTTACATCCTGCTCCCCAGTAAAGCTCCCCAGAAATGGAAATGGGTCAGCCCACTTATCAGTGGAAATAAATATTTAGTATTTCTGACACTAATTTACTGATTAAATCTTATTTTATAAAAAGATAAGTGTAATATAGCCATATTATGTTCTTTAAATGAGGTTTGTGTTTCTGCGGCTCCTTCAAATGAAGTAGCAAACTTCACTAATTGAACTCCTGCAAAAGCTCGGTTTCCTCTGTGTTTTTTGTAGGCGCATCTCAGGAGCTTGTGGACTAATCAGTCATACCAGAACAAGGCAAAAGCTGGTGCAAGACAGTTTTTACAGAGTCAACTTATTAAAGATGGTTCACAACATTTGGCTTGGGCAGAGCAAGGCTTATTGCGACCAAGCTAATAGGAATCCTACTAATATCCCAATACCAGCATCATTCTAACTGCGTGGCGAGAAATTTGGAGCATTATAGAATACTAAATAGGCTTTTACTTTTAAAGGGAATATGTGATGAGATAGGCTCAAAACCTTTTTTTACTGACTTTGATTGCTTCAAAGCATCAACTGTAAAATTTACCCCACCTTCAGGTTACCTGCTATCAGCATCCACAGTGAATATGATTAAAACCAGAGAGGATAAAAGCAAAGCTGTAACACCCGATAGCATCTCTTGTTGTGCACTAAAGACATGACAGTCAGCTACTAATGTCATTACTGACTCTTTTAGCATATCATTGGTGTGGGAAAGTTTCCACTTGCTTGAGGGGGGTCTTTTTCCACTGTACTTAAAAAGTATTTAGTCTAAATGACAACTACCCTCTGGCAGTGAACCCAATTCTGATTAAAAGCTTTCAGTAACTGGATCAATGGCACATCAGAGACAACATCCCAGTCAGGTGGGACCCTCACCAGTTTGCTTTCGAACCTGAGGATGCCATTTTCATGGGGGTCCCATCTCTCTTCACACACTTTGAACATGAGAGCTACATCAGAATATTGAGTTCAGCTCTGCATTCAGTGAGTTGTCCCCATTAGACTAATAAGGGAACTGAGCAGTATAGGCTTGAGTACAATATTGTGCGTATTGGGGATCCTCAGAATGGATTCCAGATAGTTTAGACCATTAAAAAAAATAGTGCCTCTGGGATGTTGGGTGTACATTCCCAGATTTAATATTGACAACACTATCTCTCCATAGAATTTATGCTGGGGAAGAAAAAAAACCCCAAAAGAAGCAAAATTCTGGACTGAATGCTTGACTTTACATTAAAGGAGATAAAGACACATTGGAATAGATGAGATGTTGTTCTGGGTTCTGGTGTTCTGGGAATCAGCATTACTCTTGGCCTGAAAAACTGAGAATCAACAGTTTTTTGTGAGAAAACTTCTGTGAGCTAAATTCCCCTGCCAAGTTTAAAAGGGGAGGCAGTATGAAATAGATCAAGGGGAAGATTTTCCAGAAAGTTGTTAAAAATCATCATTACCTATCTATAAGGTATAGAGCATGCTGTTCAGTACAAATGTAATGGCACCTAGCAGGCGACATGTAAGTGTCCTGTAGCATGCCATAGACTTCAGAGCGCTTTCTTTCCTAAGGATGTGACCATTACATTCATTCCCTACAATTCCTCTCATAAAATGGTCCATGCCTAGTTTTATTTATATGCTTTTGAGAGAAATTAATATTTACTTTTTATCACAGAGAATTTTAGACTTTTTTTTTTCACAAGGGAAAACCGTAAATAAAAGGAAATGTGGAAACGCATGCAGGAGAATGTGTTCTCGCAAAGGTCCGGCTAGCAAGGAATCAAACTTGGACAGACAAAAGGCACGAGAGCTGGCATGAACATAAATAGTTCAGCTTCGGGCTATCTATTTCTTTTTCTAAACATGTCTTTTTCTTTTCTCCGGCTTGTTTTCTTTTTCTTTTTTTTTTATTGTGTCCCTCTTGAAGGCTCTAGTGAACACAAACAGCTTTTGCCAAGGGATTT
>JBAMIG010000005.1:6540682-6562442 GCA_037177335.1 Kiunga ballochi
GTATATATATACATATATACATACATATATATATATGTTTTCCTTATTTAGTAAAGTAAATATACTCTGGTTATATTTTCAGTTTGTGGGCACAAAGCCAAAAAATAGAAGAGCCTAGGTAAACAAAGTGATATCAGACCAGCCATATTTGTAAATGAAGGTTTTTAATTTTGCTGAGCCAGCTGAAAGTTTGACTGTGTTGAATAGGGAAGTTCAGAGTCTGACAATAATACTTTACTACCAGTGCTGATGTGAGGTGGACATTTGGAGGCTTTCCTCGAGGATGACGTGAGGGAAAACATTGCAATGAGAGAAAGAGGAACAAGCTTAAACAATACTTGAATGAGAGAATGAGGCAACATTGGACATACCTGGTCAACACAGCTTTAGGTGCCTTTTCCCCTGACATGGTGTCAATATAAAAACTGGATGGTGGAGGTGGTGGATGGAGGGGTGGAGGTAGAGCAGTCTCAAGAAAGGAAAGGAAGTGGAGGCCAGGCAATGATAACGGAGAGCTGTCGGGCTCAGCAGAGGAGTGGTAGACATTAGCCAAATCTGGACGGATCACAAGCCTGTGGATGCAATCCAGTTTTGTGGGGCTGCGATAAGGAGGCTGATTATGTGCCACCCATCAATTCGCTTGCCTCCCGCCGCTGTCTGCCTAGCCATAAATCCACTCATGACAAGCTCTGCTCTTCAGCAATCACCCCACTCTACTTTCCCTCTTTTCTCACTTCTGTTTGTGCTATCCTCTCAGCGGTCTGCTGCAGAGGGAGCACGAAGAAGGGGATTATGCAACTCTGGAAACGACTGCACGGATTGGGTCCAAAGTAATACAGATTTAATTGATAGATCCTTTCAAAAAAAGTCAGCCTTTTTGATAAGCTGTAGAAGAGTATGGATGTTTAGATATTGTTAATTCAAAACATCTTAGAATGAGAAAATCAGAAAAGCTACTTTTAAATTTTAATCTGCATTATCAGGTTAAAGAATGAGGTTGTACTCCTAATCTCCACATATGCAAATGTTAGAATTGCTCCCTATGTAATTATTAGAAAGTAATTCATAAGTCTTTATAGTACTTTGAGATATTCTAGATTTTATTCTTAATCTATCACATCATTAATAGGTGGATTATCTAATACTGTCACTTAACAAGCAAGCATTGACACATTGTTGTTTTTGTTTTCATTGGATGTTTTCATTTATTTGAACACTGGTACTTGTAGTACACATTATTAAATACACCTTATTGCCTGGATGTCCCTGCCAGCCTAATATCTTTCCTTCCACGGACACACAAAGTTTTTCTTAAACAGTCACTTCAAAGTGGCATCCACAAATTATGGCTGGTTAAATGCTTTTAGCACTTATTAATTGCATTAGGAAACCAAATTTGGCAGTCAAGGTTTGATTTATTACTTGGCTAACTAATTTTGTCACTCTGGGAATATGCAGATGGGGTTGTGTATGAGAATGTTCCTTGTGAAAAAGATGGAGAGAGACAGCGTGGCCAGACTTGGCCTGACCCTCTTGACACAACTTCATTCTAACCTGCATCTAAAGCAACAGAGCCTTCTTCACCCTTTTAAGCTGAAGATCACATTATAGAAAGGACTGAGAGATGAAAGATAAATTACACATAATTTGGTACTCATTGGTCAGACACTTAACCATTACCATTAGTACCATTAGTTCAAAAAGTCAAACACAGTTTTTTTTACTACAACATAATATGGCGCAAAAACACAACCGCAGAAATTGATTAAATTAATTAATTTAATTTGAAAAAATTACAAATACCAAGGTGATTATGCAAAGTATGGGTCCCTTTTTTGTCATGAACATTAGCAAAACAACCAAAAAAAACAATTATGCTCTGTTTCACAATGTTTTGAAACGTGGTCTAATTTAGACAAAAAAGACTAGTAGAGTTGTGTGTCTCTTAGGTTTAAGGGGAAAATATGCTCCAATACTTGCTTTAATAGTTTATTCTAATAGTTTTACAGGTGATCTCGACCTCTAGGCAATTATTTGTTTCAGTAAATTGCAATTCTTTTAGGATAACTCTAATCAAGTTTTCTCTTGTGGAGATGTGCAGCAGATATATTCAGTTTCATGATTCAGCAAAAGGATGTTTTACAAAGAAATTAATGGATTTAGATTATACACCATATTTTATATAACATGGAAAATTAGGGAAAAGGGAAAACACTGGAAGTATTTTACAGTTCAAACTGAACTTCATAGCAATATAATAAAGTAATAATTATAGCCTTTTATGCCAATTGTTCATGAGGGTCAGTTCAAATTTGCATGTTATTCTCTGTCCCTGGTTTAATCATTACCCTCAAACTGAAATAATTTTTATGTTGTCGTTTGTGTTTGATACAAAAAACTGTTCAGCTGTAGGAAGTTCTGAAAATCATGGTCACAAGATGAGATCACAAGCTAGAGTGATAGAAATCACTTTAATATAAATTATTTTAAAAAATAGTCCAGTAATGTTGTTCATTGAAATATTCACAATCTCACAATAAACTTTATAGACTTTACAAAGCACTTTAAAATGGGAGGGGCCTTACAAATTACACAGTCTCAAAAGTTTCTTCCATGCTTTTTTGCTTTGTCAAGCTTTGTTCTACCAGTTTTTCTTCTCAAATACTGCCTCATGCGCCGCCCCCAGTCATCACTGCCCCATCTAATAACTCTTCCCATGTTTAAGCAAAGCATGTGCCTAATAGACTGCTCTCAAATCACACTCTGGGGTTTGCTGGAGTAAGACAGTGTCACACTGCATTTATCTTCCTCTTGCCCCCTGACCAACCCATCTATGCTGAGACCATTATTTAACCTAAGAGAGGTCAAATCCTCCCTGTAAGGCTTGAACAGAGAAGAAATTAAACTAAATAGTGTATCCATCCATTAAAGTAGCCATTGGCTGCTTTTGAGTCCTTTGGAACGCCACTGTCCTGCACTGCTTTATGGGTGTCACAGACCAAATGGGATGATGGCAGGTGAGCCTGATGGCATGTGACTCCCTCACCTGCCAGGGGAGGAGGTTGAAGGGCAAGAGGAGGGGATGGGGCTGAGCTGCTGCTAGGTCAGCACTTGGCATTCTGTGGAAGGGAGTAATGAGGCATGGAGAGCTCTCTCCCCTCCCTTTCCTCTGCAGTCTGTGCCTTGTTTTTATATTTAGAAGACTTCATTCTGTTGTGCTCCGTTTAGAGTTCTCTCATTTTCATTATCTGTCTGAACTTTTTCTATTGCTTTGCACAACTTAGAAAATATGGATTTCATAATGCTTTGGCATTTATTTAAATACGTGGTACATTGAATCACTTAGAATGAATGAAATGGCAAATACACATAGCTTGGAGCATTGCAACTATATGCAAGACTTTGACCATTAGTCACGATATTCCAATAAGCCTCAGACCGGCATATTTTAAGTGTGCTTTGGCAGGAAGCTTAAATATATAACAAATAACCAGGATTTAATTTAAACACTCCAAGAGGCTAAAGACATTACAGTGATATTTTTCTGCATAATGTTTTTAACCTGGAGGAATAAATGCAACACGAGGCCATGACACAACTTAAGAAACAAGAGAACTGGAAAGTAATATGTTATACTATTATTTTATCTAAATTTAATAGACTTCATTGTTAAAAATTAACAGGCTTCTGAAATAATCTATGTAGAACATTCTTTTGCATTTTGGCTTCTTAGTAAAAGAATTGTGCTGCAGGCTGGCTTTTTGCAGCCAACTGGACAGCTAAATTTGGATATGCCCAACAATGAGACTGGAATCCACAGCTGTGTGACCATATTGCATGTAAGATGTAGAAAGACATGGCCCATTTCATATTCCTCCAACCATCTGCATGCATAAATAAAACTCATGTTTTGTAACATTCAGACAACCAAGATATAACTTTAGAGTGACAGTGTTAGGAGACAAATGAGGCATCATCTGGTTTTACAATAAGAGATCAGTAAAAGTTACTTATTGATTGTTTGCTTTTTGTTTTGTTTGATGGATTCTAAGAAAAAAAACAAACAATTTTTTTCTTATTTGTACAATTGAGCCAAATTGTGGTGTTACCTGGAACACTACCTAAAAATATCATTACTTACTCACTCACACATAAAAACAAATAAAAAGAAGCAAATAGAAAAAAACAGAGAATCTAAAACCACGTGGACTTACATGTAACAAGTAACCAAAAGCAACTCTGCAAATTCACATAGTACAAATTTTATTCGTACTATGTAAAATCCATTTAACTTCCCACACAAGATCTTTGTAAAAACATTTAAAACTCATACAAATCCTCATTCCATATGATTTGACACATATTGGTCTCGTGATTTTTTTATTTTTATTTTGTTTATTTTTATTTAATCTGACTTAAATCCAAATGATTTTGAAAAGTAGAATGTGCAAAACACATGTGCAAATGGAGAAGAGTTAGAGCATTTTAAATAAAATATGTAAAACCTCACATAACATTATCTTTATCTATAAAAACCCCATAAAAGGTTTTATGCAAAAAAAAAAAAAAAAAAGGAGGGAATACTTTTATGTGAAACCAAATGAAATAAGTGTTTTTATAACAGGAAATAAGATTCAAATATCACATTTGTAGCAAAGTCTGGGTATTCTTTCAGAATCAATTTTAACTCAATTATCTAAGGTTTTGGGATATATTTGGTTGTTTTCTGCTCAGCTAACCCCCATATACCAACAGGAACAGTCAAACATAAAAAGCACAGTGTCAAAACAGTGTTAAAATGCAAGGCAAGTTTATTTGTCTAAAACATTTCATGCACAAGATAAGTTTAAAGTCTTTCAGGAAAACATTACAGATGGTGCAAATACAAACAAAAAAAGTAGTAAAAGACTGTAAATTAGAATGCAAGAGAACTTCCACTACTATGCATATTTCATGTAATAATTGTAATTTTGTAAAAATTACGAACATCATGTCTCATAGTGATGCAGACAAGTTATTTGATGCCTTTGTTACTTCAAGACTGGACTATTGCAATCCCTTATTTATGGGCTGTCCCAAATATGCCCTGAAAAGTCTCCAGCTGATCCAAAATGCTGCAGCGAGGGTTCTGATGAAAACTAGCAGAATAAATTATATTCTTCTCCTCATATATGAAGCACTTGATGACAAAGCTCTTCTATTGTACTTTGCTCTGAGACTGCAGGTCCAGAGTGTCTAAGACATGATGGGAGGGAGAGCCTTCAGCCATCAGGCTTCCAGTGTGGGTACGGGAGGCAGACACACTCCCTACCTTTAAAATTAAGCTTAAGACCTTCCTTTTTAATAGGTTTTGCAGTCATGGGGACATCCCATAATGCACTAAGCACTTTTTTTACTTTCATTGCTTATCATCTTCCTTGTATGAATATATGACATCATTAACATATTTCTCATTTTCTCCAGGTTTTCCTGGATAAAAGTTGCAGTGTTAACGTTGTTACTATGGTAATGTATTTCCTGTCCTGCCAGTCGAGGCAGATGGCTGCCTTCCTTGAGCCTGATTCTGCTGGAGGTTTTGCCTTCCTGTTAAAGGGGAGTTTTCCTTCACACTGTCGCCTCATGCAGCTCAGGCTGGGGGATTAGATCAAAGTCAAAACTTGATGCTATCTTTTAGTTTCCTATAGGCTATTTTGATCAATTGGCTCAAATTGATGTCTGAAGCGCACTAAGATGACATTGTCATGAAGTGGCGCTACACAAATAAAGTAGAATTGAATTGAATTTAACTTTGACTATATATTTTATCTCTCACTTTGCTTCCTTGCCCCCTTCTAGGATTTTGACCCATGATTATACTTGCACAGTATTTATGTATATCAGTAAGAAAACATGAATATAACCATGCATTAAACTCAAAGAAGTACTTAATGAGTGTGTGTACAATGGCTGAGCGTGGCTTGTAAAAACACTTTAAGTGGTCAACAGCACTAAAGCACTACAAGTATGGTCTAGTTTTAATTTATCTGCCATAGTGCATTCAGTTGACTTTAGAAGAATGATGTAGGAAATAGCAACAAACAGCAGAGAGATTTTGAGAAGAGAATTGTTGACTTTGTCATTTTCTCAAACTAAAAACATATCCATAATAGCTGCATCATCACATTTATGTAGCTTTGATATGTATCCTACTGGTTATCAGCTGAGTCTATCAGGAGATAAATCAGTCTTATTTGATGGCAGATTCTTGGAAAATCATTTTGTGAACACAGCTTCTTAGTTATGGCAGGGACTTTTGGGCTTGTCACCGTTTTTGCGCTCTCATGTGCCATTTCGGGATAACCTCTCAGACGTTTGATATGGTGACCGGAAAACATACATGTTGTACAGCAATAAAAGTGTGATTCAGATTAGAGAACAGTGACAGCTAATGAGCATTTATATATATATATATTTATATATATATATATATATTTATATATATATATATATATATATATTTATATAAGCCAACATAAAAACAGTTTAGATACATTTTGCTTCAACAATCTCTAAAAAATGGTTTGCTCCACACCTGCAACCGCTTCATTCGACTAATGGAGTGATGCAGCAGGAACAGGAAGAAGAAAGAGTCGTCTTTATTCAAAAAAGGAGAAAAAAGCTACCCAAAAAAATAAATAAATAAAGGAGATGAAGATAGAATAAAGTGAGGGGAAGTAGCTTCCTCATTTTCTTTGAGGAGGTGAACAGAACAACTAAACTTACGCAGTTTGAGATAAAAATCCTCAATTGACATATTTAGATTGTAAATATTCAATGTCATTTCACCTCTAATAAAAAAAGAACACAAGCTAATGTAAAAGACCAAAAAAATGTAATATTAAAACCATGTGATCTGACATCATTACATATCGTCCTACAAAAAAGGGAAATATTTTTTAAATTAAGACCATTATAAATTACACAAACATGTTATTGAAAGACTTACTTTGTTTATTTTTCATATTAAATTGGTTATAATAGCAATTTTAATTAGAAAACAATGTGAAAAATAAAGAGTCATCATGTATTTATTACTTCATTCAAATGAACCAGAAGAAATAAGAGCCAGTGATCTATTCAGCAGTATATTTAGCAGTATGGCTTACCATGATGATTTGTTCACAGGGCTCTAAATTTCATGCTGCTACTTGCCACACACATGTTTACAAGCACTTTGAATTATAATATAAAATCTTTTATTTAGGGTTAAAATCAAAGTTTATGCTTTACAGATTTTTTTTCTATATTTAAACATTACTCTTACATTTCGGTATCTATTAAAATTTTCATGCATTAGTTTTTACTTCACAAGCTGAAGAAAGTCTGACACGGCTCCTGCTTTCCCAGGACTGCAGTTACATTCAAAGTAACATAATGAGGGTTTTTTCAAAAGTTAAATTAGGTTTAGAACAATAGATGACATTCTTACATGTAGAGGAGTTGGGAAATGAACGACCCGACCTTTGATCTGTGGCATCATGCCACCGCCATGTTTGTTTCAGCAGTTACTACATGATTATTTCCAACCCGTTAAGTGTTTCAACACAGCTTACCTAACACTTATTGTATGCCTCCAAGTTAGACACATGCCGGCATACGCACACAAAACCCTTCTCACATATGTGCTAATTCCATCTTTTTGAATGCAAACATGTTTATAGGGATCTATTGATTCTCTTTTGCCTTCTTTCAAAACAGTCACACAATTACAACATAGATACTATCTATTCAGACGGCTGCTAAACACTAGCCAGATAACAAGAGTGTGGAGGGATTAGAAAACTACTTCTATGCCCTGAAGAGATTAACAGAATTGTCCAATGCTTTTACTCCGTTTATGATTAGACACAACACATAAATTGTAACACATATTTAAAACTTAATATAGTTTACCTTCTCATCACAGACATGTTGGATGACAACCAAAATCAGTGTAGTATTAGATAGTGTCAACAGCGTCACCTTGTCTCACATTGTGCTAGCTAACCCCCTGTTTTTATAGCTTTTTTTTTTAGATAGCCAGTGACTAATGACATTTGCTAAACTTGACTTCATTCTTATTTCTTTACAATCCATTATAAATGATAATTATAGTACCTGTGCATGGAGTCATGCCCATATTTTTAGCTTTAACTATCTCAGCATATTTTTCCCCTCCATGGGTTTCCCTGTTATTGCTAAAAAAGTTATTTAATTAGGATATGATGTCAGTGCTTTCTGAATTAGACATAATAAAGCTGTCAAAATATGTAGCAAAACAACATACAATAGCTTTTTAAGTTCTCAGCACAGCTTTTTGGTACATTATGACTGAAAATAATTTATAAATTTGGGTCTTTTTTTACACTGTGGTTTTGTCATAGATACAAAATAATGCAGCTCTTCTCAGACTCCAAATTACAAGACACAGATAAGACCATTAATAATAATGAAACACATGTTACTTCACTTCTTATTCCCAGAATGGGGTCGCAGGGGAACTGGAGCCAAAATATGTAGCAAAGCAACATACAAGAGTGAGTGTGTGAGTGCATGCTTGTTTGTCTAAGTGTGTTGGCTCTGTGATGAACTGACGACCCGTCCAGGGTGTACCCTCCCTCTCGCCCGATGTCATCTGGGATTGGCTCCAGCCCCCCCGCAACCATGTTCAGGGAATAAGTGGTACAAAATGGATGGATAGAAGTTTCCAAATGAACTTCAATTGTTCCAAAGCCTGAATAACATCAAATTTAATAATATTTTATATGAAGTATTATTGAAGTGATTTGATTGATTGCTTGAGTGATTGATAATATATGTAATTTCTATATACATTTGGGTCTTGAGGTTGTTTGCTCACTTACTTGATAAACACCATGCTATGGGTCTTCTTCCCTCTGTTTTATAAGGGCTGGTGACTTTGACATATAAAAGCCATGTAGCAAAAAACTAAAATATTACACCAGGATAAACCAGATTATTGTTCTTATTAGGGCTTTGACCTGATCTATGGAGATACAGTAGATTCATAGTAACAGACTAAACCTTCAAGCCTAAATGAAAGGTATTTACTCCTCTTGCTTGTTTTTATGTGAGTGACATTTGTAAGGGTTCAGGATAAGAATCCTCATGTATACATCTTTGTTGGTGACCTATAAAAGTCCACCTTGACTTGGCTGTGATCTACGCATGATTTGATTCACTTGAAGTTAGATGGAAGTAGTAAAAGTGCAAAGGAATCAATAACTTCACCAGCAAAATCAATCCTTTCTACTACCTGCACAAAAAAAGAGTATATATATTGCTTTGCAAAATCATTGCTTTTAAATGCACAGTTGGAAGACTTGACAAGATTTTTGTTGACACTGGGATCAAACATTTGATAAAAAAAAGGTTGAAAAAAAAAGAAAGAAACTGAAGAAAATACCATATTGACATATGTATATCAGCTTCCCCAAATGCTTTCCTGTTTTTGCATCTCCTCAACAATATCTGGCAACCTTCCATCCTGCAAATGGCCCAATTATTTTTACTTCGCACCCTCCGGTTATTCTGAATACGCACAATTTATCTTTGTCAAACAGTCTTGTCTGTGTTGGTCCCTTTTCTACCTCTTTGCTCGCTGCACCACTACCAGCATGCCTCCACATAAACACACATATTCCTCCACCCCAACGTCTCAGCCTTTGTAACTTTACCTTCTCTAAGGTGTTGGATTTTTTAGTTGTGATTTGAGTTTTATTGTAAACCTATCATAATTTGTGTAAAGCTGTTATTTATACATTAATGGTTTTACCCTATATTTTCATACCATGCCATTATTTACATTATTTTTTCAACAAGCAAGTTAACCAAGTTAAAATTGTCATGAAACAGTTTTGAATATCTGTTTTGAATATCTGTTTTGTTCCACACACAACTTGTGGACTGTAAGAAAAAAATGCAGATAAATGAGCCTAGTTTTTGAATGGACCAAATAATTTTAACATTGCATTAAATTTTGCAAAGTAATTTGCAGTTTAATTTATTTAGGACCTAATCAATCTAGCATGGATTATTGGAGGAAAATGGTTAATTTACATTATCATTCAAAACATGGTTTTTGGGTGATCTGACCCAGCAGATTAGTTCTCAAACAGAGAAAACTCAGCATGATGCATATACAAAATAAAAGTCTCTCCATTACTGAATATGGGGTTATCAAAATAAAGCTCTTTGCTCTCAATGGAATTAGCAACTCAGGTAAATAATATGCTAACTTATTCTGTTCTTTAGACAGTTGCATGGGGAAAATTTAAATAGGATTTTTTAATTCTAAACTGCAACATTTTTTTGTAGTTTTTTTTCACTCATCCAACAGCTGAGATGCAACAGCACATTAATGAGTATGTTCAAACTGCAGACTGAAGTGGCTTAGATTGAACTATTTTTGCCATAAATGGTCCACAACTGATCTTTTTTGTCATGTGTTGTTGTGTTTTGTCGTATGTTTTGTGTAATCTTGGCTTGAAAACAAGTTTCACTGTGGGTTGTACACTGTATAACTTTGCATGTGACAATAAATTCATCCTTACAGTCCTTACTTCCTTACATAACCAAATGATCATACTGTATCTGCTTTTCACGGTAACAGACTGTTACTGTAAGCGCAAGGGAAGCAGGCATCACAATTTTGTGCCAAAAAGATGTGATGTGCAGGCTAGACATGTAAATAATGGTGGAAACAACATTGCGCCATTATTTTCTTGAAGGTGATTGCGCAGCATTTTTACACCGACATAAACATTCAGACCTGATTAATGTCTGTGTGTTACATGCAATTTCAGGTCCTGCATGTGGGTCATGTCAGATTAATTAACTGTTCATGTTGGAGTCTAATGGCTGTCGCATTAAATGATAATGTGAACAGCCACTCAGAAAAAAAGAAGATTACAAATCATTAAAAAATAAAAAAGAAAGAAAAACTGAATAAGCTATAAGACCTGCAGTGTTATACCCGCAGATATGCATATGTGCACATCTGTGGCATTCCTGTGACTAAAAGCTAGCACAGGAATGATCCAGAAATATTAAGAAACAATCCTTTGGGCTTTTATGATTGGATACATTGTGATGAACAAATCTCTTAATGAGGAAAACGAATAAAACATAAAAGTATTGTGTAATAAACACATTAAAAGTTAATGACACAAATATTGTCATATTTATACAGATAGGAACAAAAATTGCAGAGTGACAGAAAGACAAAGGGTGTAGTTCATCTGAACCCTCATCAGTCTGGATTATGTGGCACTATATGGCTCAGGCATCTGGTTAGGATGCCTCCTGGATGCCTCCTGGTGAGGTAAAAACCCAGGACACGCTGGACCGATTGCATCTTGCGGCTGGCCAGGGAATGACTTGGGATCCCCCAGATGAGCTGGTGAATGTGGATGGGAGGAGGGAAGTCTGGGCTACCCTCCTTAGGCTGCTGCCCCCGCAACCCAACCTCGGATAAGCGGTAGAAAATAGATTGATGGCTGGATGGTGATGTTCCCTACTAGTTCTTATCAGAACCCCGACTACAAATTTTGGATCAGCTGGAGGCTTTTCTGGGTCTAATTTGTACGGCCCAATGTGATGTGAAGAATTGCAGCAATTCAATTTGGAAGTAACAGAACCATAGACTGTTTTTTCTGTCTTACTGAGACAGGATGTCCCTTATTTTAGAAATATTACGTTGGTGAAATAAGTCCTAGAAGTCTATTTTATTTTTGAGCCAAAAAGACAAATCATGTACAAAAAATAAATTCAAGGTTTCTCACTGTAGAACTGGAAGCCATATAAATGCCAACCAGATTAATTACGTACCTTGGCAATTCTGTTCTACATTTTCAGCTACAAAGAAAACAACCTCAGTCTTGTTTAAATTTAAAAATGAGGAGCTTTTTATTTTTTTAATTTAATACTCAATTAGATTTTTCTTCCAGTTTTGGATGCATCGTTTCATCTACAAAATGCTCATAAAGAGGCAGAGCAATATGTAATGGCTAAGTAATCACAAGGCTTTTATGTTATTCTGCTTGAAGGATATGCCACAAGTTCTGTGCATTTATTTCAGTTTTTAGCAATGCACAAGAGAGGATGTTAATGGTTGTTCCTTAAGCAGCATTTGGTTTAAAGTTTTTATAATATCAGGCAAGAAAGGTTTTCTTTTTCTGTTTGCTTAGTGTACAGCAATTATGATGAAAAGCAAAACCACCCAGTGAAGTCGACCACTGATCAAAGCTACAATGCATGTATGAGTCACTCTTGCTGAGCTTCCACACAGTTCAGCCAGGGTCAAGACAAATGAGGTCAGAGACAGTCAGGGCATCCACTCAGAGAGAGAAAAAACCCACAATTTAACATAAGTTCTCTTTTTTCTCCCTCTTTGTATTTCCCCTTTAAACTTTATCCAAACGTTCACACAAACATCTTTTTTTGGACTGGGTCTTACTCAGATCACTGAAAATGTGTACACAGCTGACAGCACAAAGCCTTCTGATTTTGACCCATCATTGCCTGAGTGCTTGCTCATTGGGCATTGACCCATCGGACTGTTTATATGTATATCAGCTTTAGAGCTAATGTAAAACAACTGTTTATTATTTCAGGCAAAGTGCAATGTTTCATAAACCCTCTGATCATTTACATGACGTCTGTTCCCAGTTTGAAATAACTGGAGATGGAAATTCGATGAAAGTCCAGATGACCCTGCTTTCCACCAGCACCTGAACGCACCATCTATTCTCCCAGGAATTAAGAGTCTCAAAGTCCCTCACGCACTTGTAAACTGAACTCTGCTTAAATGTAGTTTTATTTCTGCATGCAGGGTTTTCCTAACCACCTAGCCCTTGTGTAAAGTTATTTTGTGTGTGTAACTTCTAGTCAGTTGAATGTAGATTTAAACAAACATTTGTAAGTACAACCAGTTCTGAACAAAATGATTAACGTCATTTACAAACTATGTGTTTCAAATGCACAATGATTGCTTTCTTTTCATATACCTCGGTCTCTTTCTTCAGTCACTTATATCCTATATAACTTATATATGTTTAAAAAAATGTGTTTATTAGGATTTGTATTACTCAATTAAATGTTTACTAGACAATCAAAAGACTTTCCAGGTTCAATTGCAGTTTGTACTGCAAATTCAACTATTCATTTTATACAGGGAATTTAAAAATCACCCATTACTTAACCCATTGATCTTCAAAGTTCAAGTTTGAATTAATGTTTTTCTTTGTTTTGGATGTAGTGAGAGCTATGCATTCACAGTAGAATCTAAATATACTTTTGGAAAATGTTACTTGGATTCATTGGTATCCCTTGTTGAATAAAAAAAAAACACATGAATGTCTAAAATTAGTGCTTTTAATACAGTAACCAGTTTTTGTAATATTTGGCTCTTTGCATAATGGAAATTACATAATGTTTGATCTATCACCCAGCAATGTTTTTAGCTGTGCACACAGTCATTAACTCATTTTCTCTCTTCTAATATTATATCTACCAAGTGTGTGATTATTATTGTATATCATCATTTTATTTTTCATTTTTAAGTAAAGTAATTTACTAATTACATTTTTTCTGGCAATGTTTCTCATCAGATTAAAATGAGGTACTTTTAAGATTGTTTTGTTTTTCCCCATAAGACAAATAAAACAACACAACAAACAACAACAACAAAACGTTTAGCTATGTAGTTGGAGACCTAGTTTTTTTTAAATCAGAGTATTGGTTGAGTTTAACATGTTCTTGTGATGATTAATATAAATATTAAATGCAAGGTATGCTTTCCTTTACCTTGCATGCTTCTTCGCTAACCTTACTTAGTTCTACTAAATGATGGTTAGTACCACAGTCATGTGCATTTGTCAAACATTTTGTAGAGGAATTTAGAGGATTATGCAGTGCCTTTTCTAAAACTGATGACTTCTGATCCTCAGAGTAAAAGTAAATCAACAAGCATTCTTCACCGTTTCTCATTTTCCTCTACGTCAGTTTCAGCTAGTATTACTTTAACCTACTGGCCACAGGGAATGGAGTTCCATACAATTGCATTGGCCATAATGAAGGGTTTTTTGCTTACACTGGCTTTTTGAATTTTTTTTAACTGCCTTTAACTGGTTTTCTGCCTTTTTTATTGAACCACTTTTGCTTAATTTGTTAACTGTTTTTAAGGATGTTTGTCTTTAGCTTTTTGGTTTTTACTTCCCCCCCCCCAAAATGAAAAAAAAAAGACAAAAAAGAGGTGCAAAAAATGAATATATGTCACAAAAACCAAACTGGGTAATACAATGATTATGTATTCTTAGCTTTATATTTAATCAGAAGCATGATCTTGTGTGGTTGAAACATTAGACATGATCAGTTTGGAATAAGATCTGCTGTACTGCAGGTAAATTAAACACAACATCTACGAAAGAAAATCTATGTGAATGAGGCAAATGCTGTGTGAAATTATCTACAGTCATGCCAGTAGCACCACATGTATTGAGAAACTATAATTGAGGCAATTTCAATTGTCTGTCATAGCAGGATAAGCTATTTAAAGTCCCACTTGCCAGTAACTAATGACCTGTATATAGAAAGAATAGCCATAAAAAGATTTAACATTACTACAAAGAATTTTAGGTACACACTAAGCCTCACAAACATACAATAGAGACAAACACATCTATCATGTCATCAACAGAATAAAAAAACGTTTGAACATTTGGACTTTTTAAAAGTTGGTGCCTGTTTTTGTATTTAGCTCCTTTTATCTGGGAGTAAGACAAAGCCATACTTCCTGCTGGTTAAATAAGTTTCAAGTAAAAACAAAAGAAAAATCTGATAAAAAAAAGCACAAATGGCCAAATCCAAAGGACAGAAAAAAAAACAAAAAAAAAAAACAAAACATGCAGGGCTTTTTAGGTTGAGACTTCACCTGGTTTTATGGTAGATGATGCAATAATTTAGTGAGTGGAACACAAAATGCAGTAAGAAACAATTGATATTTATGTCAATTTAACCTATTTGTAAATGTAATTAACTATGATTCAAACATCAATAAATCAATTTTAGAATTAGTTTTGACTTTGCAACCAAAGCTTCTGTACACCTACATTTAAAATGTGATGGATACTGTGAGGATTATTAAAGAGCTTGCTGTGGCAACCACCTACATAGGGTTGATCTGAGGACTATCTTTGGATGCCACTCCTGAGAATGCTTTGTTTTTACTTCCCTGAGAGTTAATGATATGCTTATTCCATGCACATTTCTCCTGCTGCTTATAATTGAGGTGTTTGCAACAACCCATCTGATATATTCCTCCTCCACTCGCCTATAAAAAGTTGAAAATGTGATCAAATGAACATGTCTGCCCCCATACGAGTAAATGATTGGTTCTGAACTTGAGATGATGTAGTACTTTAAAGCTTGAGTGAACTTGTTGACAATAAACTTGCTTGCAGGTTAGCGCTGCTGCTTCTTTTGGAACCAACATTGGAAGGACTTTCTGTACCACACATGTGGTAGTGTAAGGAGTAAAACTGAGTAAAAACAAGGTTCCTGGACTTGAACATAAGTTAATGAGGAGGCCATCTTTAGAAAGTAAGGCTGTATAATCTTAGCATATGTGAATAAGAATAATTAGGCCAAAAAGAAGGGAACTTAACAAACTAACTGCATTAGGCAGTTGATTGTGCATTATTCCGGTTTTCTTTGCTTGTAACATGACAACACATTTCCCCAACAAGCTTTGGCATAGTCTGGTAACTTGTTATGATCCTGATATTGCTTGGGATTTCAATAATAAATATGTGTGTGGACATGATAAAGACCATATCTGCATGAATGCTATTTCAGCTGACTGTCTTTATCCATATGTTTAATCAGAATTTATCCTCTTCAAGACATGTCATAATATTTCTCTCTTCCATCTGATACAGCAGTAGCATGTCCATGTTAAACTTTAAAAGATTTCAAATCAAAAGTTTTCCTTCTGTGTTATAAATGACATATTTACATTCACACATACTAAGTGAAAGTTACGCTGTGATACTACTTTCATTTTAAATTGTGCAATACATACCTTTTATTCATTTTTTTCAGAACCATAGATAACTGTAAAATGAAAATGTTTTCGTACATTCTTGTTTTTATGTAGCCCAAAACATGTATAAAAAAAACAAAGCTTGTATAAAAATGGTTTCAGTGATGCAAGCAGTATTTTTCAACATTTTAAAGGAATACTGGTTTGTAAATGAACACCCCTGTCTCACTTACTAAACCTCAGCAGAAAGTGAAGTAACCTGCAAAAGGAAGTCTATGTATGGAATGCAGTAACGTTGTTGTACCATTAAACATAATTGAAACTGTATAATTGCCAAAAAAACAACATATTTGTTTTTATCATAATAGCATTAACTCTACTGAATCAATTTTGTGGTTAGATAGTTACTAAGAACATGTTAAGAAAATTAAGGGAAACCGACTCAATGTTTATGTATTATTTGGCCCTGGCCAAAACTCTACAATATAATATTTGTAAAACACAGATTGTTTTTGATCTCCTCACTGTTGTGCATGTAGGTTTTAGGCAACAGTGGATGAAATGTGTTATATGTAAGGGTTTCCCACTGTAATCCTGTTTGTCGTCTGATCATATAGCCCATCTTACTGATTAACGGTATTAGGTATTAGTACAGTTTCACTTTTTTCTTACCTTATTCATCAGTCTTTTTAAACAGCTCTCCCAAAAAGCCAACATGCCTGATAGGTGTAAATATTCTTAAGTGGAAAACTAATTCAACAGCAAGTGTGAAGTGCAGACTTCACACTGGTTGCTGTATGTGAAGTACCTACAGTATGAGCAGATAGTGTCACACCAGCAGTAGACTGCAGCCCAAATGCTCTGTTAACATGTTCTTAGTCTTAGAGAAGCAAGGAGAGGGTCTGACAGGACAGCTTTTCAAGATGGAGTAGGAGAATCGCATATTTTTAACAAAAAAGAAGCACAAACTTCTTACAGTGGTTTGAGCAAATAATCTATTGCTAAATTTCATACTAGCTCCCTAGTTAACTGGAAGCATCAAGTTTCTTTCTGCCAGGGAACATCCTTGTTACAAGGGTAGTCAGAGACCATCGGGTTTTCATGCATGATCATTATTGACATCATTTTACGAGTGTAACTACAGTTACTTTTAACACACACCAAACACTTAATGTTACTGTACATTAGTTGTTTCTTAAGGTATATATAAATATAGTTACACACCGACTCAAAAGCAGTCAAATGACCCAATAAAAGGACATTTTCTTAAGAAAAAAAAAACATCCATTTATCCATACATCTTCTGTACATGTTATTCCAATGGAGGGTCTTGAGTAGCTGGAGCATATCACAGCAATCATTGGATGAGAGGCAGTATACACCCTGAACAGGTTGCCAATCCATCCCAGGATACTCGGGGAAGTCAGAGTACTCAGAAAATACAGCGCACAGAAAGGCCACAACTATGGATCTTGTGAGGCTGCAGTACCACCATTCCACTGTGCGGCCTAAACATAATTATTGATTGATGTATTACCCATCATTTGTAACAGCATGTTACTTTGAGCTGACCTACTCAGCAGTGCTGCAAAATAATGCTTTAATGATGCATAAAATGTGAAAATTAGTGGTATTAGTGTTAATTCAGTGCACCGTGTCATCTTCAAATTGGTCATAGGTGCTTCTATGTCATATTCATGAGACTGAAGTTTTCTATTCAAAAATAGACCTTTTATGCTCTTCACATGGGAACAGGTTGGCAAATATCACTTCCAGTGATTCAAATTTCAACTCAGAATCAAAATGTCTCCTCCATCCATCAAATCACATCCAACAAAATGTCGTGAAAAAAAATGCTGTCAATTACATTTTATTAAAAATGTCCTTTTTTCTTCAAGTTAAAGTCACTGCTCAAAGAAATATAGTCTAAATAAATGAAAATATAGGGGTGTGGGAAAAAAAGTACTTTAGAATAGTTAGACATCAGGTAGTTATTCATTGAAGGCAGTCTTTCATGTTCATTTTGGGGCCATGTGGGTTCATTTTGTTATGGTGTGTTGCTCATCAATGGAAAAAGATTGTAAATTAACATTGCATGTTATACTATTGCTCTGATTTGATTAGATTTTTTTAATTAACTATGACTAGCCCAAAGCACAAGAAGCTTTGAAAGACATCATACTATATATTATATATATATTATATATATATTATATATATATATATATATATATATGTAAATAATACTTTAATAAATTATTTGACAAAAAAAATAAATCAGGTGACCTGTTACAAAGTGGTTTAATCATTTTCAAATGTGGGAGGGAAACATTGCAAAGGCTGATAATAGATGGGAGACCATTATGTTTTGTGTTAAAACTGTATCAGCAAATGGAGAAATGATTTGATAGATGAAGAAGACCAAGTTAGACAGTTTTACTGATTTTTTTTCAAAAGACAAATACATGGCTGATAAAATGAATGTTTTTTGGTGTATCTGTATATTTATGGAAGACTAAAGTCAACAACTCAGATATGATGAGCAGCAAGATGCAAACACGACCCTGTAGAAAGTGAAGGATGTCTCTGCTGCCGGTGGAGTATTGGCACCTGCTTAATGGATGTGTGGTAAATGACCCTCATTCTACAGTGTTTGTCAGCATTAACAGTGCTCCTCTCTGCTAAGAGTAATGTCACAAAACTGCTGGGGTGACAGCCTGCAGTGATTTGTCGTATTCCAAACACATAACATCATGACACTTCAATAATGGACCTGTGTGTTTTACCCAACAAATGGCACAATGACAGCCACGATGAAAGAAACTGCCTTCATTTTTATTCAGCCAGGGCTGTCCAAGCCAGTGCAGCATGCCAAGAAAGGTGCAGGTGTGCCATCATCAACAAAAGATAAATCCATATTGATGATGAGTTAATGAAGAGGAATGAAACCCTATTGGAGTGTATGCACCTGAAGGGCCTAACTCCTCTGAAAAGCTGCCAATACCTGCTCAATGTGACACAGAGGGGACACAAGCTTGGAAGTTTAAAGTTATGTTATTTGAAGTTTTAGGAGTTTATATGGACTCAGATCATCAACATTTAAAAGTTACAAGAGAAATGCTGATCAATATAGCATAGCAACTGGATCTTTAAAAGGGAAATAAAAACAAACCGAAACAAAAAAGCAAACAGCGATTTGGATAAAAGTGTCAGCCAAATGACTGTATAGTATAAATATAAAAATGAAATGCACATACCAGCTTCTCTTTTGATTGTCTTGTCACAAAAAGGGACAAGACTTATCTAATTTCCCTGAGGGAATCATCAGGATGATTAAAATTAAGTCTAAGATACAAACTTAATTTAGAGAGATTATTATAACATGGCGAAAGATTTATTAATAATAAGGACAAAAAAAGATCAATCAAATCAATCACATATGCATTTGCTATGAGCCTTTGTGGTCCAGATACTTTGAGTTTTGAAAACAGCCGCAGATACTTATTCGTTTTGCTAATTATTATGATCACAATGCATCATTTTTGAAAAATATAACTTAGTTGGGTTAGCAACAGGATGTTGCTGATGGAAAACATGCATTTATTATTTAGTTCCTACTATAAAAGTATATAGTTTAAGAAAAGCATTGTTTACAGTAAACCAGCTGGAACTATTTAATAGTTGTTTTGACTGCCTGTTTATGTTCATGAATTGCTTTTCCTACATTATAAAATATTCGATCAGGTGCCTTTTACAATTATGTTGCAGAACAATAAAGAAACTTGAAATGCAACCTGTTAAAAAGGTATACCCTCCTAATTGCTGGGATAAGTTATGTTACCAAGATCTTACCAGAATTTTAAGAAAGAATAAAGGGCAACGAAAAACCTAAATTGAGACTGTGTTACTGTATCAAACACTTTAAAGGCTAATGTTCAAATAACGTTCTAGCATAGAATATCCCAAGTATTATGAATCAATTATGAATTATTAAATAGAATAAACGCAAATAAATGTTTGTTAGTTTTTCATTTTAACCCATTTCTTCGACTTGTTTACAGTATGAGTGTTGCATTTAAATGGCCAGGGAAAATCCTCAGTTAGCCAACAGGTCAAACAGATGAAGACTAAACAATTATTACCAAGGGAATAATGACAACTGACCCATCCAATTTTTAGTTCTCAAATGGATTTTTATGTGTCTGTAAACGTGCTAATCTTCTTGCAGATGGGCTTGTAATTCCTGGCAGGGTTGCGTGTTGTCTTCATGGTGAGCTTAATTAGTAAAACGGGCCGGAAACTTTGTCGACATCAGCAGATCTCTGTCAAGTGAATCCAACTGCGGTCTAGAAGGACACACAAGCCACCCCTTGTGCCACTCCTACAGACGTTTCTCCTGTCATTATGTCACACAAATCCTCTTTTGCCCATACACCGTTGCTCGTGGCAACAGGAGCCTTTGTAAAATCCAAGCCACAGAAAAAGCAAAGTTATTTAATTAAATAATCACAGTCATGATTAACAGCCTGTGAAATGAACAAGTAAAAGAGTGAATAGCATAAAGGAAAGGTGCCTTTCACATGTCTCTCTGCTCTTTGAGCAATTTAGATGGTCAGTGAGTAGTTTTGTTCTCTCCAGAATCAAGGTATAATTTCAAATGCTTCAATAAAACCTTGCAAAAAAATATTAAAAAAAATATTTACAATAGGACATCTCACTATTCAAAATATGATTTCACAATAAAAAAAAACAGCTTTTTAACACTTTTAATGACATATCGGTCTGTTTTTTTTAGCTATTGTGACAGACTTGACACAAATGACTATTTCTCTCTTTTTTTGCAACAGACTGCTGAGTAAAATTCTGAAATAAGTGGAGAAGTTCCTTAAATTATCCACTATCTGCTAAATAACTCTACATATTCTTTGCTGGAAATGGGTAATAGCAGTACTCCATGCTGAAAGTGATGAAGGATGCTAGGCTACAATCTGTAATAAGTAAAATGAAGTCAAAACCTGAGAGTTTATGCCGCTTTTTATTAATAATACTGTGCTTTGGACTGTAACCTTTAGTTTACGTTTGGATTTATATAGGCTAAATACAAGTTTTCTGCTTGTAAGATTACTCATAGATTATCTTTAAGAAGGTTTAACTAAATTAGACCTTTCTGCTGTGCATTTTGTGCCCAACACAACCTGGATATCATCATTTGTTCTTGTTTGAAACCGTTTCAACATTTTAAAAGATTGTTGTTTACGGGAATGCCGCAGAAATACGTTAATGGCATATTGACTTTCACTAGTTCAGAGTCCTGGTGCTGTGTATCGCCCCCTACAGATGACCTTCAGTATTGAATGCTTTGGCTGCAGCATGCTTGTATTGTTTGCGGCACATGCCGAATGTTGCTGTGTACACATTTTTTTTTTTATTTTATTTGAACATTTTGTAAAATATAGCAAGTGTTCATGTGTAGAAATACTTACATGACAATTAGAAAAATCAGAGTTCAAATCCACCAATATCTGTTTTTAAATCATTTTTACTGTATTATCTAATATTAAGGCATTACAGGAAAATACACTTGATATTAAAGGCATAAACATCTGCACTCTTTCTACAAAAACAGCTAGATTTACAGAGTGCCATATCAGCAAAATTATCTATGTTTGCTTCCTTACA
>JBAMIG010000005.1:6579501-6590122 GCA_037177335.1 Kiunga ballochi
TATAGTCTGTGGATTTATGTTGCTGTATTAAACTTAAACTTAATTTAAATGCAGACAATGCATTTTATTTTAGATAATCCACATATGATTTGCATAGATTTATATGTAGTTAACTGTAAGTAGTTTTCTGCACATGCTAGGGGGTAAAGTGTGTTTTTGTCAAACACACACTCAACAGAGATGTTTTACTGTAAAAATAAACCAAGTTAAACTGCTGCCTTTCTTCCTATCTTCTTTATCCAATATGTTCATTTTTCTTTGGAGGAAAATGTCTGTCTCCTCACAGCTAGAATGTTAGTTAATTATTTTTGTTATCTTTCACTATGGCTAGAGGCTCTATCAGACTTATATGCATGCAGTAAAGATAAGGGCTTATTGGCAGAGAGAAGCACATGATTTTTAATCATAAATACAGGCAGCTCTGCTCATCAAAGTACCACTGTCTGTAGTTGGCCTGATCTAGTCTTTCCAAACTCTCCCCACATCTTATATTTTCCCAGCATGGTTTTAATTCTTTCCTCTTGCTAACCTCCCTCTGCAACTCTGTTTTTCCCCAAGTGTTTCCTACAATATGTGAGACAGACAGTATATTAAATCCTCTGTACTTGTTTTAAAAGAGGATCTCCAAAAATTACTAGTGTAACAAGAGTGAGTTAAGAATTATTTTAGGTTTAGTTAGCCTATTGGAAAGTCATTTATTCAAAGCATGCAAAGGAAGTAATTATCTTAGTACTATAACAGTAGCTTTTCATTTAAATGTCACTTGGCACAATAAATATATTTACTGATACTCAGGTCACAAAGTGAGTTAACTGCATAAAACATTTTCACTCAGAAATGTATATGTTTAAATGTCTTTCATGAGATAAACAGCAGGGTATTTTCAGTATCAGATACAGATTTTCTAAAGGGGTATCAAAAACTTTACTTAAATCTTTGGCAACCACAGATGGCATCATAAAACAGATGTCAAAATTGTTTGAATGGAAGTCTGGCATTTTGAAGATTTCATATCATATTTGGATGTAATTTGATGATCTATTAAGTCTTAACTTAGCAGAAGAAATAGAATGGATGAAGTCATTTAGCTGAAAAGAACTAAGAATGCAGATATAGTTTTTTTTTTTTTTTTTTGGCTCTGCTGTTATTATTGTTGGTGACTAAAGTACTTATGGCATGTTGGCTCTTATTGAGGATGACAGCTCCTGTCTCATTTTGCTTCCACTTCTGAACAAATGTGTCTTATTTGGTCATTAGATTGTTGGCTGGTAGAGTATGTGCAAAGAGGAGCAGCTTTCAGCTGGGCTAGAAGAGATACTTTTCTGCTAAAATGAAGTTGCAGTTTGTTGTCAAGCAAAATTGTTTAGGATATTTTCTTTTTAAAGCTAGGTCAGTGCCATTCTTTCTTTTTTCTGCAGTTTACTTTCTCAAAATACACAATATTTGGTAATCATTTAAGTAATCTGACAGGACAAGTGCCCTGCCATAAGAGGTGTCTAAAAGAAAGCCATGTTTTGTTTTCTATCGATCCACAGATGTCACAGTTAAGTTTAATAGATGACCAGAGGATGATCTGTTGCTGAATGAGAATCCTCAACTGAATCTAAATTATTAGTTTGACGATGGGAGTTTTGAGGCAACTTGGCTTTGAGGAAAACAAGACCCACAGATCTGCCGGTGGAGCTGTTCAAATCCAATCAACTCGGACCAAAATGCATTTTATCACCTGCAGAATCATCAAGCCAATAAAGATGGTAGGAATCCTGTACTTCTCCCCTTTTTCACAAAAACAACAACAGCAGCAGATCAATTTCTGCTTGAATTTGATGCCTTCTCCCCCGTATTGGCAGCAATGGCCACCAGGCACTTCTTGGGGATTTCTGGTTGATTTTCTTCCAAAAGCATTACCAGTGAATGCATCATGATTGATTTGAATTAAAGTTAGGAAAAGGATGTTTTTTTCATAAAACTGAGATAGAGTTAATTGAAATGATTTTGTAATGAAACCTATCTATTGATATACTGTAATTCACAAACTTCTCTAATTATATAATAATAAAAAAGACCATTATTTGACATTGCATTGTAGCTGGCTGTGATTGGTAGTTTAAATGTAAGAAGAACAATAAATCACACAGTAAGTTATTTATGTCTCATCAAAAATATTAAAATTTATTTGAAAATATCCTTTTTTTTACTCTTAAACACATTTATTATTCATGTTTCAGTATCAAAGTTGTTTTTGTATGTTTACTGTACTTTTATTGTACTTTTATTAATATGATACAATTTAATATATTTTATTTGTGTCCTTAATAAAGATACATTGAATTAAACCTGAATACACTTTATTAGTCATTATAATGACATATTTTCTGATTTGGATATATAAAACTTTATTTGGATATAGTTTGTAGAATAATAGCTATGGAACAGTATATACCCTCTAGATAAAGGTGGTACTATTGAGATTTATTTATTATTAAAACTTATTAATACTTTCGAGTGACGTATGCGAGCAATCCTGGTTCAAAACAGATTTGTTTTCCTGCTTGACCAACGCAAAAACACACAACTTTAAAAAAGTTTTGTAGCCTGAAAATGACATTTTGCAACGCTTTTTGATGTACAAACCGGAGTAAAAACAACCAACACCTTCGTTTTAATGCCATACCAGTAGGCAAGCATCCATTAAAAAAAAAAAAATATGGGTTTTATGGCTATGTGCCATCAGCCGGGATAACTGGATAAAAGACCATATCAACAGCAGCAGTCCAGGGGATCCAGTACGGGTTTTATTTTAGGTTGGTAGATAATTTAACCACCTCCTATGATGATTTAAATAATATTCACCAGTCACATTATGTTTTTTTTTTCTGTTTGCAATATGTTATTTACCTCATATGGTCACGAGCTGTGGGTGGTGACCGAAACGATGAGATCAAGAGAAGCTTAGCCATCCAAATGGGATTCAGAGTGCTCAGATGTGTTGGCTACAACATCTGATCAGAATGACTCCTGGACAAAATGTAGCCTTTCTGTTTGTGTCGCTGTAGAGCTTCGTTTTGTGACCCTATCATTGGCTAGCTAAAACTTTCAGAACAGAAAACTCTGATGTTTCAGACACTGGATGGTACAGCACGTCTTGAAAATGTCCACAAAGCACATAATTAATGGATTCCAGTGATTTGTAGACCTTTAGATTCTCCTATGTGAACACATTTGGAGTGTTTATGAGGTACATGTAGATGTCTGACCACCGCAAGCTAGGCCATTTCTTCACGTCCGTAAACCAATCCTGAATGTGGGTCTGGTAGGTGCGTACCTGTATTAAGAGCAAGTTTCTTTAAACAACCTGCACAATCAGTGTGTGGAAAGCTTTCCATAGAGTGGTTTTTAGAGTTTGAGTTTAGGCTTGCCCTTATGTAAATACGCAAGCGTAGCCCACTCCCTGGACCAGGACTTTAGATATCCTTCTACTGACTGAGAAACCTGAAGTTAAAACAAGCAGAAACTTAAGTTGAAAATATTTTTCTCAAAATGGAAATACAAAATGATGTATTGTGGCGCAGTTGGTTAGTACTGTAGCCTCACAGCAAGAAGGTTGCTGGTTTAAGCACCTGTGGTTGGGTAGGTCCAAACAGTAACCTTTCTGTGTGGACTTAAACGCACCCTATGTTAGCATGGGTTCTCTCCGTGTGCTCTGGTTTTCTCCCATTATCCAAAGACATGCATGTTGGGTTAATTGTTTTTCTAAATTCGCCATAGGAATAGGTGTGAGTTGTTGTCTGTCTTTCTATGTTGGTCCTGCGATGGACTGGCGACCTGTCCAGGGTGTACCCTACCTCACACCAAAATGGCTGCCGGGATAAGCTCCAGCTACCCTTGACCCTGAATTGAAAAAGCAGTTAAGAAAATGGATGGATGGAAATACAATAATCATCAAAAACCAATTTTAAGCATGCCAAACAAACTTAGAAACTGTTTGGTTTGAAAACCTGCAATAGCTCTGCATCTCAAGGCAAGCATATTAAAACCTATGATGGCAGCGGATGAACTTCTGCTCACCTTCTTGCTTGTCGCTAAAAACCTATTCATTGGCAGAGAGTGCAGATAGGACACACACATACACACACTCACACACACATACACATCCACACACACACTCACTCACCCTCATGTGTGACTCCCGTGGATCCGCTGGAATTGGTAATGACACGATCCATCTCTAACCCATTTCCAATTCAGCTCTGGGAAATGAGATAGGATGGTAATGGAATCTCATTGATCTGAGTTTGCTCTCATGTTTATGGTTTATAACTGTGGAAGCCATTTCTAATGTTCTTTCTCACATTGGCTCTTTTTGCATGCAATCATATTTGCGGGGAGTTCAATTCAGCATGCAAACTGTACATGTGAAACGTTTCCTATGTAAATAACAGACAACATGTAGGCATTGTGTTATATTCTGATGCTTTTAAGTTATTCTAAAGTAGGTGCCCCAATAATTTCATATAATAGAAATTAGACGCCTTTATTTTGTGAAATGTAATTTATGCACAAAGAAAATCGCTCTCTCTCTC
Source organism: Kiunga ballochi (assembly GCA_037177335.1). Taxonomy (NCBI): domain Eukaryota; kingdom Metazoa; phylum Chordata; class Actinopteri; order Atheriniformes; family Pseudomugilidae; genus Kiunga; species Kiunga ballochi. The sequence continues at coordinate 6,584,085 of JBAMIG010000005.1, forward strand.
CCTCTCTCTCTCTATATATATATATATTTATATATACTGTATATATATATATATCATATAATTGTATTGATGAAACTAATCCGGTTTTACATTTGTATAGTTTTCTTTTATAGTGACAAAGCTCTATTTAGATATGACATAAGCATATGACCCCTTTCATTTCAGAAATATTTTTTAGCTTGAACCATTTGACAACAATCATATCCATAATTGTTGTTTTGACAACACAGATCAACTCTGTGATAGTTCCTGTTTCTGTGAGAGAACGTATCTGAATTAAAACTGGGGTGACAGTGTCTGTATAAATAGCACAATTACAGAATACAGCTGGAAGAAAAACATGATCTGCTTCCAAGTCAGAGGGATCGAAAGATGGGAAGTTTTTCCACTGCTGCATGATGTTGAGAGCCTCTAGATGGAAAGCCGAGCTTCTGGATCATACTGGGTTGTTTTTTCTGTTTTGTTTTTTTTAAAAAGCTTGGCCCCACATAGACACACACACACACACACACACACACACAATGCCATAACCTCTTCTTTACCCTCTTCAGTACATTCATCACACAGTTCAGTCGCTAATTCAAGCAACAGTTTTTTTATTCTGATTGGTTTTATATTCATACTGAATGTGGTTTGGCTGACTGTGCAGGACTATAGCAATGGCTGTCCATTATATCACAAAGTATCAAGTGAAGTGTGAAATTAACTTATGATATGACATGTCAAGATTGTCCCTTGTAGATGAGGAGCAAAGAATGGTTCACATCAATCCCTAAAAAAATAGATGCTTTATTTTTTATTAGATATAAGAGGAAAAAATATATGAAGCAGAAACTGGCCACCTATCATAGTTAAAAAAAAGGGGAAATGCACAAGTATCGTCTGGTGAGGTGTGACATTGTACATTTATTTATATGCACATAACATGAACAAGACAATTCATAATGCTTTCAAAACATCATTACCAGCATCACAAAGAAAGCTTAAAAAGTAGTAAATAGGCAGAAACAAAGTAGCAATCATAATACAATCATAAAATATTCAATGAAATTAAAATAATCAAAGCAAGATGAATACAGATAACCCACACATGAGAAAATGAATATTTTTAATCTCAATCTGAATGTGTTTACATTTGGTAATAAATTTAATCTCTACAGACAAATTGTTCCACATGTTTGCAACGTAACGTAACTTCTCCACATTTACTCTGGACTCTGATCTGAGTCTTTGGATTTAAGAGCTCTGCTTGATTTTTGTTCTCTGAACATTTCACAGATTAAATTAAAGGTCTAAATCATTCTGGGATTTGTTAATTGTGGACTTTTAAAATCTATTCTGTGACTGGAAATCAGTGTAAAGATTTTCCAACCAGTGTTCAGATCTCTTAGTCCTTTAATGCTCCATCAGCAGCAGCAGCTTTCTGGATAAACTGCAGATGATTAATGCTCTTTCTTTTAGGAAGTTCTGTTAAAAGACCATTACAGTAATCTGCACTACAGAAGATGAATGTAAGGATGAGTTTCTCTGGATCTTCCTGGAAGACTAATTTTTTATTTCTGTTAATTTAGTTATATTTCTGAGTTCTGAGCTAAAAAGCTGTCTTATATTTTATATGAAGCTATTGAAGGTCAATTCTGAGTTAATCAGCATCCCAATGTAACAAACTCATTTGGGGGTTTTAAGGACCAATGGCTCCAGTGTTTAGAAGGGAAACCTGTTTTGTCTTCAATTATTTTTTGAAAATTCTCATTTATTCAAACATTAACACAGCAAACCTGTTGAACTGCAGTTGTTGTGTAAAAATATGGCTGTGTATCATCTGTATAACTGTTATAAATAATGTTAAGCTTCTGTAATGTTTGACCAAAAAGGAGAAGAATCAGTGTGAACAGAAAACATCCAAGTCCCTTTAGACACACAAACATTTTGTTTCCTGTTTTCTTACAAAGAGAAGGAGTTAGTGTATTTATTATCAGATTGATTGTTTACCCTACAGTGGCTGTTTGCTGATTTTTGGCTGACTATAATATATTCCCTCTGACCTTGTATGGCAATAACAGCACAGCGTTTTGCAAAGCTACATAGAAAAAAGACATTTCTCTGGAGAGCTGCATTAAGCATAACAAAGGCTAACATGTTGACTGTTGTTTGTTATGACAAAATCTGCTGGCTGTGAGCACCTGCCACTCAAATTCACACACAAGCACAGAAGAGTGCAAACTGTTGTCCTGTCATGGTTTTAACCAATTAGTATGCAGAGAAATGTGTTGAAATGGCATCTATTCGCAGATTCAACTGCTCAAACAGACAGCTATCACAATGCTTGTATGATTTCTTACAACAACAAAAAAAGCATATATATCTGCGCATATTCTTACATCACTTTAAGTAAATCAGTGTCCAAGTCACTAAATGTGCACTGTTGGCTGTAAGATGAAGCAACAAAGAAAGGCAGAAAAACTGAAACAAATACTTTTTTTTTGCATTTTTGTCAACCTTCATAATTAAAAAATAAATACTTTTTTCTCTTAAACCTTTTCAGCAAAATGCCCCAAATGACTGCTATAATTGTTAAAATGCTCTTTTATCAATAATACAGTGAGGATGTTAGTTCACTACAGAATAATTTATTAACCACTGGTTTTGGTATCGTTCTCATAGTTCAAAATAAACATATTTAGTTTATTTATAGCCTTTTTCTAAATCTACAAATCATTCAACTATGTGTTTATCTAACAAAATAGGCAGATTAGGATTGAGTCATATCAAGTGTGCATGTGCAAGCTGTGTTGTGTTTGGCAGTGGCATTATGTCTCTACCATGTACGTCATTGCATAATCAATGGATGAATCTATACACCCATCCAAAATGACACTTAGAGATTCATCAGTTGTTTAGACGTAGTTTAATGAAAAAGTTAGAACTTTAAGTTGTTCACAGTTAAGCAACATTGCGACAGTCTTGTGGAGTGAGTTAACTACGTAAGCGTATTGATCCTGTTATGCTGAAGAGCTAAAGGTTAATGTGTTGTCTATCGATCTAAATAAAGCCTTTTACTTAACTCTGCAGATGGTGTGTTCAATAAAGCCCTGCAGGCCATTTGAGCTTTAACTGACTTTTTGGATCCAGCATGTGGCTCTTGGGATTTACCTGGTTGTTTATGTGCATTACATCACTGTGCTGAGTTACACTAAGTACTTTAAAAAATGCAGTGTTGCTTTTTCTTATTTTTTCAGGTTTTTACTTTTTTTTATTTATTTGAGACAAAATTAATGTATTCACTTACTCTTTGTAACAATTCAACATGATATAATTTGGATTAAAATAAAGTCCAGTTATTGAAGTTGGGTAGGTTTTTTTCCTTTTAAGAGGTAAAACATGACTGTTAATGTGAGATGCACTATTCCTGTGAAACATTAATAAACATTTCAGCCAAGCCATAGATGTGTTACTGTCATGTAGCCTACCTAATAACAAGAGCAAAAGGGCTTCTAGTTTCTCAGTACGACTCATTCTGTGAAAATTGTGACATATGGTGTGGCTTTGTTCTAGGTTGTTATTTCACTAATCTGTGGTGTTAATTCACCAAAGCTGGTAAAACAAAGTAAGATATCTGTCAGTATCCCTGGAAATGAAGCAGAATGTCAATAAGATTTAAATGGATTTCCAGGCTGAAATAAAATGGACCAAACCAAAACAGGTGCAGGGAAATCCATAAAATCTGTAAATCCACTGATTACATGATGGTGCAGGATGATAAATCTTTTATTACAGAAGACTGTCAAGAATACAACACACAGATTGAGTTCTCTGTGGACTCCTTTCCCCTATTACTGAAATGAATGGTTTCAATATCTGTGCAATGGTGTGTTAAGAATAAACGGAATATCATTAACGGGAAAAGATACTATTAGAACATTTTATTTCTCTGAGGGCTTGGAAGTGAATCTTGCAACTGAGCAGAACTACTTTTGTTTACAGAAGTCATGCCATATTCACACCCCAACAATTGATCATAATTGAGATTATCATATTAAGTACTTGCAGATGTGATTTCATTAAGCAGTGTCTTGGATGAAGGAACAGACTAAATTCAGTTGAATAAAGTTACTTAAAAACATGTTAAAACCTCATTTTTCAGCCCAGGTGGTTGATGCAAGAAAGCATTACACACTTACCAGAACTAACTATTTTCACCCTGTTAATGTGCAGACAAGTAAAGATTTATTAATGCTCCGAGAGTGAAAGCACAGAGGTTTTCAGCACTTAGGGAATTTAGAAAACCTTGGACATAAATGTTTGTGCGCAAAAGAGAAGCATTTATGAAGCCTTGTAAGATGGTTTTAACGTAGGTCACTGGTCTATCACAAGACCAACACAAAGAGACAAACAACTAGACAAACACACGTTTACTTCCAGGAATCATTTTGAATGAGCAATCACTCTAACATGTATGATTTTGAAAGCCAGAGTAGAGTGAATCCACATTAACACTGTCCAAGCCGTGGCTCAAACCAGCAACCTTCTCTCAGTTAGGTTGCAGTTCTAACCAGCGCAGCATCATGCAGCACACTATTGTATTCCATTTAAAATGAAGATATTTTACTATTTATTTATTTTTCTGTTTTTGTTACCCATGCTTAACTTTGAACTTCCAAACAACAGAAAAGAGGCCCAATCAAAGTAGTCTCAATTATTATTAATATAAAAGTAGTGATTGGACATTAAAAGGGGGCTTTAAGGTTATCAGAGTTCTCTATGTTTCTGCATAAATTTCACCTTAAAGAAAATTATTTTGGTAAAATCTTAATATATATCAGATTTTTGTAGCAATTTTTCAGGGTATCTAAAGTGCCTTACATTGAATTCTTTATTAATCTACTCCTCATTCATACTGGATGGAAAGGTTCATGTGCGGTTTTGCCCTGGGGCGGATTGGCAGAAACATGGCAGCCAATCCACAGCAACAGCCGCTCCGACCACCACTGAAGATTTAAACACAATCGTACACTGGCAAGGCAAGAAGGGTGAAGTGAACTGCCCAAGGCCACAAAGACAGATTGACTGAGCAGGTTTCAAACCATCATCCATCCGGTCATTGGATGACCCATTCTACCACCTGAGCCACTGCTGCCCCAAATGAAATAGATGAAAGCAGATGAAGGACCCCTTAAGGGAAATGTTTGTTGGTCTTTGAGTTTGTGACTTGCATAGCTGTGAGTGGTAGATGCATGTGGAAATCAAGGTTAACTAGCTAATAGGAATTTAAAATTGAAATGAGGTTTTTGCAGATTCTGCCAACACAATTAATTTGAATATTGTTTTTATTCTCAAACAAGGATGAAGTCATGGTCTCAACCAATTGCTAGAAGTGGATCATAGCACATATTGGAAAAAAATCCCTGTTAAATTGCAAATATCTTTGTTACTTTATCAAAAAAATAATAAATAAATAAAACGCAATAGGAGGGCTTTCTGTTTTGATTTCTTCCACAAATATTTGCTGGAGCATACTCATAAACAGAAAACTGCTGCATGAAGAAATGTGAAAAAAGCAATTACATTTACCTTGAGATGTGCAAGCACTGTTTGTAGCTGATGTTTGGAAAGTGAGTTGTGAACAATAAGACCATTATCTCCAAGGTAATAATCTAGGCTTGTGTTGAAACAACAAAGGTTTAAGGCTAAAAAATAGCAATTCCCATTACAATAACTAGCAGTTATTTAGCTAAGTAACCTATAAATGCTTATTCTTATAATCTATAATAAATATAGAAAAAAAGCCATTGCTGGAAAATGGAATTATTAAAGAGATAAAGATAAATAATAAAACATTATTTATGCACTGTCTACATCTAAAAATTGATTTGCTGATTTTCTTTTTTCTGTTTACCTTTTCTTTATCTTCTATTTCTTATAATCAACCTCCATGGAGCATAATTAGTTGAATCTTTCCCTACATGTAGGAGGGGATGTATAAAAGAACAAAAGAACCAGAATACATTATTATCTGGAGTAGGTGGATGAACCCCCCC
>JBAMIG010000005.1:6602309-6612639 GCA_037177335.1 Kiunga ballochi
TTATGATCCAGAGAAAAATGGGTTCTTCTCAAAAGAAACCTTGGAATTCTGAGAGGTCCAAACCAACTGGATCCAGTCTGGCTGCAAAAGATGGTACTGTTTGGTGGTTTGATGACAAACACCTGGTCTGAACATGAGAAAAAGGACAAGTTTGCTTACAAGCCAAGCCAAGACGACACATTAGTATTGATGAGGATCAGTTTTTGTTTTTTTCCCATCAGAGGTTCACAGTCCTTTACTCCAATATATTGCATCCAAGCCTGTCAAGTTTGGAATTAAATTTTGGAGCGCAGCAGATTTGGAGAGCAAATTAATGTACAATGCTGTTTCATACTCACAAAAAACTCCTACAGGACAGCCACTGTCAGAGAACGTGCTCATGAAACTAATGAAGACATTTATGGATGCAGGCAGGACTTACATCTGTTTATTTTTTCACATTGCTGTAGCTAGCTAACAGGCTCCTACAAAAAAACATAACTTTTCTTGGCACCATGAACAAGATACATTGGGAAGGTCCACCTTCAGCCATGGTGCAAAGATTTGTTCATGCCAATTTTCACATCTGCAGTGGTTTCTTGTCAATGTATACACTCAAAAAAATGTCTGCATTCTCAGTAGACTGAAGATTGAGTCCACACCGAACATAAAAACCCAACTACAATCACCAGAAGTGCACTGTTGGCATAATGGACCAGAAGGTGCATGCCTAAACAGAGTGTGCAAGAAAATGATGATGTAGCCCATTACTGTTTTACAACATAATCAATCTTGCAGTGAGTACTGTGTTTGCATTGTACAAAGCATGAACAGGGTCCATGAAACAAAGGTATACCCTGGACAGGAATCACAGAAGAGGTTTTTTTTGCAACAGAAGACCCTAAGGAAAGATAAATGTTTCAACTTGAAAAACCCTAGGACATTCCCACGGAAACAAAGCAAAGTCAGGTGTAGAAGCGAAGAGGTAGTTGGATGCACCTTGTAATGTGGGTTGGGGGGCAATGTGCAGACTACCTCATTTGAAAAAAAAACAAAATAATTGATCAGTAAGTGGGGCGATTAAATATGGCAAAGGAAGAGGAGACTGCAGCAGAAACATTCACCAAGCTTTTACCCTACAAAAACAGAGAAATATATCAGTGATGGCAAAACTGGCATACTTGAAGGAAAGGAGCAGAGACATGAAAAAGGCATGCCCATTGCATTATGTGGCATTCCTATGGCTACTTAATGGATGGATAGCTAGCTTATGAACGACAGCACGTTGAGGACCACAATCATTTTCTACTGAAATTATAATATATATTTTCATCAACATGAAACATATCCAATTTTATATTTAAATTATGTAAAACATTACTTATCAAAAGCTGTCAGTCTTAGAGTTGATTATACATTACCAATCTTTATTGAAATTCCATCATGAAAATGTATTTTATTAAGTGAGCTCATAATGGGGTGCAGTGCGGATGGTGGCTCCCCTGCTGCACAGATTGTCTTTTCACAGCAGGTGTGCTGCCATTTGCCACAAACTTGGAATTGAGATCATTATACCTCGATTTTATGATTCATGTTTGTTTGTAGGCTGTGAAATATCCCATTTCCCAAGAATTGGATACTGTTTCTCCAAAAGGTTTTTAAGTGATCGCTTTATGATTCACATTGCCATCAGCATTTAAAGTGTAATGTTGCCTCTGATGTGACTTTGGGAAAGAGGGTTTTCTTCCTTGCTTTGTCTTTGGTTTGGGTAAAGAAGTTTCTGTGCAGAGAAGCAGAACCACAATGCTGCCAGAAAAAAAATAAAAAGTCAGTGCTTGTCACTTTGACACACATTATGTATACATCCCACACTGGCTTCGACAGTCACAGAAAGCCTGCAATCTTTGCAGTGATTTAGGTGAAATTATGTCAATTATAATAAGTGAGAGGGTATATTTGGCTTATGTTGTGGGCATGTTTATTTAACCCTTGGGCCTTCCCCAAAATTGACCTCCTTTGTCCCTTGAGGCTGAATATGTCCATGAAAAAAGACAATGTTGTCATACATGAATATTTTTTCTCCTTTTTTTCATAAATAATCAATAGGAAGTTCTGTTCTGCTCAAAAATACCAATTATTTTCAGCATTGTAATCCTTTAAATGGCAGTTTAAGCAACTACCAGTCACCTCAACAAGGTTTTGTACTAAAAACTAGATAAGTTAAAAGGTTATCTGATTTACAGATCAGGTCATCATAAACATTAAAGAAGTGTGTCTTTGAAGGCAAGTGTATATTTCCATATGTCAAAATTATTGACAAAATCATTTTACTGTCTTAGTATTCTTTGGCGTGTTAAAAAAATGTTTCTTTTAACTTACAGAATTACAGAATTAATTGTCAGAAGAAATTAATATTGTAGGGAAGGAACTTTGGCTGCAATTAGAATCTTAAAAATTAGTCACCATCAGAAGTTTTTTTTTTTCTTAATGTATTAACTATGTTTGTGGCCTTGTATTACATACTAATATAAGGGAATATTTTGTTCTCACTGACATTCTAGTTTAAAAGTATTTATTCTTTAATGTCAGTGGCAGGGGGATTAAAAAAAGGTTAAAAATAAGCATAAAACTTTAAAAAGTCCACTACAACTGTAACTTGTACAACTGTAAAAGGTTTTTTACATTTCCATTTAAAATGTATTTCCTATTGATCTGTTTAAAAATCATTTTATTGTAAAAAAAATCAAGGTCGCATACAAGAGAAATCGGTTCATTAGATTGGATTGCAAGTGGATTTAATTGGACTTTTATTAAGTTTATTTTCATCTGTTTTAAAGTGCCCTGGGAGTATTTATTTCCTGATGGCGTTTTTTAAATAAGCTAAATCAAATAACAAGAAGTCTGTCTGCAGATATTCAACACAATATAATATTTGTGCTGTTTACTTATTAATTTAAGTAGTAATTTAGAACAGATCTTATAAGTGCATTTTCCAGTTTTGTAAATAATCTACTAACCCCCTCAACACACACAAACACATACACACATTTCTCAGAGTAATGTTCTTGCTTCTTGGTATTCTTCTTGGTAATAACAAAAATTGATCCAAACGCTACACTAAAACTACTACATACCAATAATTTATATTTTAAATGTCTCATCTAAACTGGCAAAACAGCCTATTGCTACCACTATTGCATCTATCTGTTCAATATTTGCACTAATCAATATCTTTAGCTGACTGCAGCTTTTTAATTCAAACTGAAATTACAAGGTAAATTGGTTTAATAAAGCAGATAGTCTTTACCAACCACACGAAATGCTTTTTTTAAGAAATAAAAATGTGCGCTGGGAAAAATGTCTAAATGCGTCGCTGAGCAAGGTTCACAGACACTAAAGAGGCTTCACTTGAATTTACGATATGTTAAAATATCGTTGTGGTTGAAGTTGCTCAAGCAATGCTTGATGGGAATCAGTTTAAAAGACAAAAAGGCATCATTCACAAGTGGAACAAATATAACACAAAGTGAAGTTGATCTGTTTTGATTTTGTTGAATGAAATTCCATGTTTTGGTTGTGATCCATTCTTTGCTGAAGTCTCTTCTGGTTGCTTGGCAGCAGCATAGCAAGAACACAACATCTCAAAAATATCCCAGTAAGTTAACTTGTGTTTTTTAACACAGCCGTTCTGTTTTGCATCAGGAGGAAAATATAAAGCAGATCGAGGAAAATAAATACTACACATGAGTAACATGGTTTTGAGTCACTACTGGGTTGTTTTCAATCAAGCTACTGAGGACACAGTGAATGCTGATTAGCAGGGACTTTTGTTACCCTGGCACAGAATGATTCTTTTTTTTCCCTTGTTGCCAAAGCAGCCTTCAATCCAAGTTTGATCCCACACAACTTCTCCCATTACGTAATGGTCCCTACCATCAGCCAACTCCGAGGACAATGTGGTCAGGCAATAATAGTTCCTCATATAACCAAAATGCTATGATGTCAACATAATCACGTTGTTTGTACAGTAACCATCATTTGGAGAAATGCACTGTTAGATTGGCCCTTCCCTGTTTATGAGGTTGTCCATGTGAGAAAAATGAAGGATGGCACGCTATATACTTCATCCTGCCAAATGTGTCTTGCTGTTTCACACTGAGCAGTTTCACACAACCCTCAGCCTATCATTCCTCGTGACCTCATGGTAAATTTTCTCTTTGTCTCATCTCGCACAAACAGGCAAATTTCAGACCACCCACAAAGTATACACATAGGCACCACAAAACCAAAATGTTCACCAGACATGATCCAATGCAGCTGCAGAAATGAAGGCCGGAAATATGTGAAGTCGTTCCTGCAATTTACCCGAAGGCCCAAGTTTCACCCTTTACAGTCATGAGGCTGACACTCTTATGGCTCACAAGAGGCAGGGCCACTGAGTTGGCGCTCTGTTTATGAGAAAAAGACAAATGTCCTGCAGAGAGCATTGAGATTGGTGCTCTTGTTTTTCATTACTTTGGTTTATCGGCTCAATAGTCACTTCCTTTCCCTCTGTGCTAAATATCCCCCCGATTTGCTCCTTTCAAGCCCACATGTGAAACAATTCATTAAAAATGAATGAGAAAAAAGTGCAACGCCAAGAGCTTGAGGATAAGAAAGAGCTATTGACAAGAAAAACCAAGAAAAACACACAAGCACATGCTGATGAAGATTATAAGATAGTCTGCTTTGACTAATCATTTTAAGAGTTAATAAAGGCAATGTCATCATTTAGGGTGTTTTTTTTTCTTAATGTACATTTTTGTAATGAGGCTCACAATTATTGGTTTTGGAAATTCAAATTTTAATTTTGTATAAAAATTATTTAAAAAAAATATAAACAATGTCTAATTCTAAAATACTTACATTGCAACATATGACTCATTTATTCAGTGTGGAAATCTGTGGCTCAGCTGGTGGTGGCTGTCTTTGAAAGAGAGTTGGTAGTGCTTTCTCCAGTCCATCTATAGTTTGATGTGTACTTAAATAATATTGTCCCCAATATGCTCATTAGTGGAAATGTGCAGGAAAATACCAAAAAAACAAACAAACTGCCACACATATATGTAGCTTAAATAGAAAAAATTAATTATGTGTGAGTATATATAAATTCAAATGTTGTCAAGTTCCTGAAGTTTATTTAGCAGTAAGTAATTACTTTTGACATGACTTGTTGATTTAGTGTTATGCATTCTTCTGAATGTCCTTTGTGTTGGTTCCCACTTTGAAACCTTGAAAGAAACCACCAAAGTTATTTCAGTGAGAACTACATGATGAAACATTTTCTTTGCTGTTTAACTTTGCTCAAGCATACATAAATATTTAAAGAAAACACATATGGACTGGTTATTTTAGTGACATGGAGCCAGGAGGCTAAATAAATTCTTCTGTCTTTACATGAATAAAATGGCAATTTCATGTGAGCCCAATGCATTTCCAGTGCTATCAGATCTGTTTTTGTTTTGTTTATCTTTCCCCATTTGCATCATTATGAGAGCGAGAAAATCTATAGTAGAGTTTGAATAGCTCTGTAATGAGGAGGAGGATTCAATCATCCTTTCAAAGTAGGCCCGCTGCAGCGATGAGAATATAAATCCATACTCATAAATTCCACACTTTAAGGTCCCCATATCCTTTTTAATGTCTCTAGAGTTTACAGCGGCCTTGTGTGATACTCCACTGTAGATAGACTGGTTGATTTATGAGTAGTTTTCCTCTTCCTGGTGTGAGATAATGGTAGAGATGTCCAAGTTAGCCTTCCCAGTATGAGCTATAAAAGTCTTGTAATTGCAGTGTTAATTTTGGGCCAAGCACAAAATGATGCTCTGCCAATTCAGCCAACTATCAATTTACCTATCATGTCAGCATTTGGTGTTTGGCATGTCTGTACCATTATTACACATGCCACATAATTGGGCATGATTAAAAGGAAGCACAAGTACTGCAATTAATGTCAGTTGTCAAACAGCAAAAGGCTGGCAGATAGATAATATTTCTCAATTGCTTGAACAAGTAGACTTTTGAAATTAAGGATCTGACATCACAAATGTGCACATTTAGATTGGAATCAGAATCAAACACAAAGCTGTATTTTGTTTGATTGTTTTTATATGTAGGTGTGTACTAAGGTATGTTAAAGTGATAAAAGTAAAAAATTAGAAGTAAACGATGTCCATAACAAAACCTTGGGAATACTCAGGCAGTGTGTGGTGGTCAAGTTTTGAAGGGTTTCTCTTTGTCTTTCCAAAACTTAAATAATAGAACATTGAAAGTGCAAAAAGTGAATATTTTTTCTATAATAATAATGTATATTTGAGTCATGGCATATGGGTAGCTGTTTTTTTTTCCTACATTCTTTACCCATCATGGGTAAACTAGTTGCAGAGAGCTGTCATGGTATAGTGCTGGGTGCTCTGTTGGAGTTCTAGCTCTTCTTCCCATTTACATTAATACATGTAGTGTGCATATAGTAGTGATTCAGTCAATATGTCAGTATAAAAATATATATTTTGCTGTGCTAAAATACGAGATATTCATTACTTTGTGAACATTGTTTGAAAATAGTTTTTTAAAATATATATCACCACTGTTGGGGAAAAAACCTCCTATGTCCAAAAGTACTTTTATGAGGATATGAAAAATAAAATGTTTTGTAATAACTTTACATGATGTCGGCAACCTTAGTGTTGTGTTTTTACAATATTTTATTTGAGTCCTTACTTTTAGTAAGACACAAAAGTTGACCTATAGAACTAAGTTATGAAGAAAAAAAAAAACAAACAAAAAAACATGAATATTGTGCCTGAAGGAACAATAGGATCATTTAAAGTAGTGTTTTTTTTAAATGGTCTTAACACCCCATGGGTAATGCAGTTTATGGGATTAACTGACTTGCTATTTTAGTTAAAATAATCTTAACAATTTAACAATTGTTAAACTAGATGTTGACTATAAATGGAACTTGCATTATTTGAACTGTATCACTGTACGGAAGAAAATGTGCATACAAAATGCACCATGCATAAAACGTAAATAAAACCGTTTAAAACATCCAAAATAGAAAACAAGTTTGACTTTGTCTAATATATTGGAGAATGTAAAGTACTTTCACTACTAGGAAGCAGATATTTTACACTACCATGTTTCAGGTACGCTGTCAAACAGACACAAACTCTTTAATCTCCATCTCCTACTAATGCTACATTTTGATTAAAAGAATTAATGAAAAATTGCTATCATCTCATTTCTCTGCCAACTCTTTAGTTTTAATATTATTATGAAAAGAAGCTGGTATTGCAAACTACCACCTGAGGTTAACCCACAGTGGAAGTTGTTGTTCAGTGTAAAACAAGGAAAAGCTGCATTTTTATTAAGTTTCAAATACAGCCACTGTGTCTAAATCATTCAATTTAAACCACATGTTGTAATCTAAGCTGCTTCCAACAGGTTTGGAGACAGCCAAATGTAAATAAAAACAGATGATTTAAACCCTACACCATGTCGCAGAGGACACCGACCAAAATAAATATGACGTTTTACAAAGTCAATGCCAGGAACAACTGGAGAACAAGCAGCAGGAAATATTTAATGTGGAAAATCTCATCACCAATTTGTTCATTTACTTTGACCCTTCCCATATAAAATGTAAATTAGTAGTTGTGTTGCTAAGTCAATGAAGCTCAAAACATTAGAGTGTGATAATATTTATGTGTATTTTCTTTTAAAAGTCTGATTTTAGACAATAATATTTTGCTATTTCAGACTGGCCAAGACTTAACCACCAGTCTGAGTAACCTGACCTAAACATAGATTTCTGTAATAAAAACAGCTGCATATCTAACCCATTATGAAAGACATTAAAGTGTTTTAGGTGCAGAGAGTTATTTAAAAAAATAAAAGGACAAAACATTCTAGCTAGATTTGTCTTACTTAGAGGAGGAAAAAAATGATCTGAACAGGGTCGACTATGTGACATTCATTAGAGTGATGCTTTGAGTAACCTCTCTACCACAATAGCTTCACTTCCCCAAACCATCTGCTTCACACAGTGTGGGAATACAATGCAGGTTAGTGCTCTCTATCGTACTATGAAGCAGACACTGAAGTAAATTAAGTGATGACCTCATGCAGTATGAGAAGAGGCCACATCCCATTTCTTTCTTTTTTTCACCTTACCACATGGGATCTATTTCCTCTCAACATTAATAATACTCTGGAGCATTAAGGCATGCAGCAAGAGCAGATGTATTCTTCTCCAGGCTGATTCAACTTGTAAGCATTTCCTCTCCCAAACTCCCATCCTCAGTCCTGAGGCAAAGCATGATTACCCGATTTTAATGAGATTTTTAATATCATTTTTTTTGTTCTTTTTTTTTTATTCCTGAGAGAACTTCACACTCTGTTATGTACATACTTTGGTGAATGTTTGCGGAGATATTTTCTGCATAGCAGTCAATATTTGCAAAACATTTTAGCTCAGTATAATAGCATTATTCTTCTGGCGTTACGCATCAAACATGCACATAACTAAACAGAATAAAATTGATAAAAACGGGAAAGCCAATGGCTGGTGTGAACTACAAATGTCTGCACTCTTTTTCATGTCTTTCACTCTTTCTGCTCTGTTCTGTCGTGTTACTGCAAATATTACTATTTTGTCCTGAAGAGCTAGTTCACCTGCAGGAAATTCTCAAAGTAGAGATTCTTGCTTCCACTAGACATTATACAAAGTGCACTCTTGGGGATAAACAACACCTAGCCTTATTGATCAGACATAATCCCTTTAATATAGAGCACCTAATGAAGCTGAAAACACAGTGGCTTTGTTGTAAATGATTCAGGAAATCCTCTTTGTTCTAGTTTTACAAACTACTGAATCCTTTATATTTAGTATTAGTATTTTTATCAGTTACATGAAGTAACTCAGCAGCAATAATTACATTTCTAAACATTTGCTTGGAGTAATGATTGTGTGTGTCCAGTGTGGTTTGAAAGGACACATTTGATTGAAAAAGTAAATATTCTTTGTGCATATTAGAATCATTTAGTATGCTAAACTGTTTTACAACCTTACTTCTCATGCTCAAGCTCTTTAAAGGAACAATATTAGGAAAGCATACTGGGCAGTGTGAAAGCCCAGCTGCATGCAGGCAACGGGTGCCGAATACTGTTGCTGGGAACAAGTTCTCTGGACAAGATGTTGAGAATGATGTAATCTCCATGGAAAACATGAGTGTTTATCCAGTTGTTGCCTTTGTTTTTCAAACTGGTCATTTTTACTGAAATCAAAACAAAAAAAAAAAAAGAGAATCGCTTTCACCTTGCAGATGTCTTTGCTCAGCTCATAAGTCAAAAGATTTGAGAAATAAGATTTGGGTTGGGTTTGCAGCTATTGTAGCATACCATTCTCTGGTATGTGTTAGTGACACTATGAATGAAAGAGACATGGTTGCAGTATAAATTTGTTTTTAACCCAAAGGTGCATATCTGTAAACCCCAATGCAATAGTTTCTGTTGGCTGCTATGAAATCTTTCCTCCATGTAAGGGTCAGCTTCTCTCAAATGTACTTCCCCCACTTTTACTTTTACCCTTTTCTTTCCCAGTTTCCATTCCTCGACAGTAGGGTCATGGTACATTGTCAAGCACAAGTCAACACAAATAACTGTGAGAGACGACAGACTTTTGGCTTCCTATACTCAAATACTTTCCTTATATTTGGATGAGGCCATGACATCATGGGGCAAATTGCCTGGTTTCCATGCTAGATTTGTTACCCCCCTTCAGTTTACCTTTATTTCCCAGTGCAGCTGTTCTCAGTCCATTTTTGAATGAAACCCAGGATTTCCTGTGTTTCCTTTTAGGCTGATAGTCACCATATGCTTGGACAACAACCAAAGCAATAAAAGTCACAGGATCTGAATATATTTTCTTAAGATACCCCATCAATCAGTTTTAAAGTTGTGAGATGAGGCAAGTACAGAAAGTATACCTCAAAACGGAGCTGCATGCTTGGGCCTGAATAAACAGAAATTTGTCACAAAGCGGAATTCACAGTCACCTCATTAGTGAGTCCTATGATCTAAACAGATACATTTTGGGGGTAAAATAAGGTTACATTAGATGGTAGATTTGTTTTGTTTTTATTACAGAAACCATAATGTATAATAATTTACCATTTGGAACTATTTGAATACCATTCAGTCTGCAGTCTGCACAGCAAATTTCTGAAGTTTTATAATAAAAGCTGTAGGATGATTATGTTTCCTGTGTACTTGCTGTAATGCTGCCTTTATATAGCTAGTGATCCAGTGG
>JBAMIG010000005.1:6612739-6624947 GCA_037177335.1 Kiunga ballochi
TAATAAAAGCTGTAGGATGATTATGTTTCCTGTGTACTTGCTGTAATGCTGCCTTTATATAGCTAGTGATCCAGTGGCTGAGGTTAATTAGATATCATAATGTTGACTCTTGTAATGAAAATCAGCCCAGTTAAATAAATAATAAAACTTAAAATATAACAGCAAATGAAAATGTAAAAACAAATAAACAAAAGATTAATAAAAGCTGACTTTAAAAGATGATCCAGGAGACAGGAGGCGAATGGAATACTGAATGCATTTAATCCGTGAACGAGGTAATCAATACAGAGAAACCAAGAACAACATAAACTATGGAGACAACTAGTGATAACCAAACCCACTAAAACTAACCGAGACTAGTGATAACAAATGAACCGTGAAGATACACTGAAACCCAGGAGTATAAAGACATGAACTAAAGCAAGATTGGGGTCACACAAGAAAACTTTGAGGATTTTGTCAGGAGCATTTTAAACAAGATGTAGCTGTTTTAAAGAGGTTTTGCCAAGACGTGCATATTGATCATTGCAATCTTAATGAAATAAACATGAACAATTTTTTCCAATTAGGATTTTACTCAATACGATACTTAGATTAGCTATATTTCTCTAATGATAGAAACAGGAACAAACTAGAGACTAGAGATCCAAAGTAAAACTATAACCCAGAAGGTTATGCAGGGCTTCCTAACAAATTATTTAGTCAAAGGTCAAAGGGGCTCCTTTTTCCCAAATATGTATTTTTAATGTAAGGATAATTATTTCAGTTTTGTCTACTTATTGAAGAAATATCCCATTCACTGTTTAACG
This sequence comes from Kiunga ballochi, assembly GCA_037177335.1. Taxonomy (NCBI): domain Eukaryota; kingdom Metazoa; phylum Chordata; class Actinopteri; order Atheriniformes; family Pseudomugilidae; genus Kiunga; species Kiunga ballochi. Next base: position 6,613,549 of record JBAMIG010000005.1, read on the forward strand.
GTCTAGACACTTTAACAAACTGTGGGCTTTAGACATTTGGGTGCGAAAAAAGTGTACAGTACAACAAAATATCATCTGTATAGCACTGTTATGTGATGCCCTTAAACACTAACAGAATCTGCACAAGTAAAAGCAAAGCGAGAACTGTGTGGTACACCAAAATGGACTGAAAAAGAGGAATATTTGTACTTAGAAGTAGCTACAAAGAGAAAAAAAAAGAAGTTTTTTTTTCATCCCTGCAGGTGAAATCACCCTTGCTGGTATTTTTCACCAGCAGGGGTGAGTTAAAAATTTACTAGTCTAAATATTACAAACAAACGTATAAATGATGAACATCTCCATCACATCTGTGCCAGAATGGATTCTTCACCATTTTGAGCATACACAGTAATCTGAACCAAGTCTAGTCCACAGGTCGTAACCTCAAAACGTCATCAATCATCAGTTCTGAAAGAACTCTTTATGATAAATCTATTTCCTTTAACGGTGATAACCTGGCATGTCATAATCTTGTTTACCCTGTTAGGCCTTAGCTTAATGATTTAATTAATGTGTATTTCTTCACACAATTACATTTGTTTACCACAGAAATTCATATTAATTTACCATATTTACACATTTTGGTTTATGATTGGTTTGTCTTGCTTATTTTATGTTTTCCTTTTTTTTTACCTTTCAATATTTTATCTCATGTTACCTTGAGATTAGATAAATAATATTTACCTAATTTACCTGGCTGTTGTTTTTCTATAATTTTCTTTGGATTGTGATTAAGGTCAATTGAAACAGAACACACAAAATAGCTTCTGAGACCAAATAATTAAACTGATTAAATTGATTAATTAAATAAATGATGAATTCACTGATTGAGTATTTAACTCTATTAAATGACATCATACGTTTCTTTTTATTCCTATAGCTTAAAGACTAGACATTAAAATGTGGTGCTCCCGAGGTAAATATTAATGTTAATATTTAATATCAACATTATTTATTATGCTAAACACAGGGTTCTGTTTTTGGGTCCTTTTTTGGTTTCATTGTACTTGATCCCGCTTGGAGAGTTGATTGTAGGTTTTACAAATGTATCTTATAACTTTTATGCTGATGATTCTCAGTTATATTGTCTCTGTAATGATTAGGAGGTTCATATTTTTACTAACTGGCTGTGTTCAAATTATTTATAGATAAAAATGTATGTAAAGGTGAATACCTGGATAGCTGGGATTGGCTCCAGCCTCTCTAAGTAATATTACCAAGTAATATTTGTTGCCAAACAAATTCCTGATGTGCATAGCATATAATAATAATAATAATAATATTATTAATAATAATTATACATAGAGATTAATAATAAATAAAAAAAAAAAACATTTTTTACTTTTGACAATACATTGTATATATTTTAGTAAAATAAGTTACAATGCTTTTCTTTAGGTGTTTGCCAAGTTTTAGAAAGCCAAGATAGAGGCGGGGATGTGATGAGAACTGGGAGGACTCCTGAGCACATTTGACAAGTCTTTCCTTCTTCACATGAGCTGGGAAACACATAGGAAATGAATAAAGAAGGCACCATTTATTTCATTTCTAAATCTTTCCATGCATTCTTTATAATCCTCATCCTCCACTTATTTAAAAACATACATATTTATCTACCATATTCAGTGAAAGATTGACTTTTACAATGTTCTATAAGGATTTGCATGACATCAGTTGTTATGTGAAATTGCAGAGGTACGTTATTTATTTTAGCCCAGGAATCTCTGTAAAATCAGATCGAGGTGCAGGTTTAGACTTCTGCAGCAGCATTCCCCTGCAAGTTGTGGAAGGGGGAAAAAATGCTTTCTTTCTGACACTGAGGATTTCTGGGAGCTGTCACTGTGGCTCCGAGACAGCTCTGAATTTATCTGCAGGCTGTCAGTGGAATTAATACAGATAAGGTAAAAATATGACAAAAGTTTGAAGGTCTATAGTCGAACGGAAGCTCTCTCACTGCTTCGTTTTATTAAAGAGTAAGGCCAAGTGAGGGGAAATATATCTCTAATGGGTTGCATTTGGAGGCTTATGGAGTTTGGAACGACACCCAGAGCCAATTATATCTGCTGTCCGTCCAAACCTAATCAGCACCCCAAGCTCGTTGGCCTTTTACATTAAATTTTTAGCACTTTGGAAACTATTTGTCATGACACTTTATTAATCTCTGTTTTTTTCTTGAGATGGGAGGGTACAACTAGATGTTAAAGTTTTTCTTTTTGTCTTTTTGTCAAACCTTATGAAAAGATTTGATGACTGCAATAAAACATGTTTCACTTGAATAATTCTGCCTCTCAACTTGAAAAAGTCTTGATCTAAAAAAAATATTAGCTGGGTGCAGCATTGTGATGTAAATTATACTATAATTTGAGTACATGACACTCAGAAACATTTTTTTTAAAAAAGAAATTACTTGTTATATTTGCATTAAATTAAGAGGGAGGTCCTGCTTCTTAAACAATATGCCCATAATTTGCTGAATATTTGAGTATATTGCATACAGTATCACCCTTTCTACAGGGAAGTTTTTTATTCTTTATTTTATGTTTTTTTGTTTGTTTGTTTCTTATTCTTAAAACCAAATTTTAAATGTCCAAAGCCATGCCATCATGCCATGTTGTGTAGCTAAATGTGTTTTATTCAGTAACTTAAAGCTTTTTGGTAAATCTTTTTTTCTCCCCACATTTACATCAGAATAGAGCAGTGGTGATTTTCAATCTGTGTGTATTTTTTTGCCTTTATTTTTACTTTCTACATTGTTAAGGTGAGTAGATTTTAAAGTCTGCCAAAGAGTTTCCTTTTTTATAGTATGAAACAACTGCTGCATAACAGACCTGAAAGATGCTATTGGATGTTCAGAGCTGCTTTTTTTTAGACAGCTTTGCAAAGTCTCTTCCTTACAGCTACTATGGGACTTTTTTAGGTACTTCTGCAAACACTTAACTGACTTGACTGTACTGCCTGTAACATAATCCAATATCTTAGAAGAGCTGCTACTGTAATCTTCACTGTGTTGCATTAAGACGACGTGACATCACTTTCAAGTCCTCTTTGTCAGCAGTAATTCAATTCCGTAAAGATCATCAGATAGTGTGTTCATCAGTGGGTGTATTTTAACTTGGCAACTTTCTTCATGAGCCCAAAATAAATGTTTGAATTAGTAACTTTAGTGTAGGATAACATTTTCCTGAAGCTGAGCAAAGTACACATTTTCTAATCCATATGTTATTTCTCTCAGCCCTCAGACGATGCATTTAAAGGAGGAGGAATTGAAAAAAAAATCTATAAAATCAAATCCTTTTAAAGCGCAGAAAACAAGAAGACACTAATCCATCCTACGCTTGCCTCTTCAAACTCAGAGCGCAACTCTCTTTGTGAGACACTGTCTACAGCTAGACTGAGTATTTACCCGACGCTCACCCACTCTTTCTCATCAGTGTAAATTAACTGTAATCTAGGCATTAACCCATACCACAGTGGGATTGATGCTCTCAGGTGCAGCTCTTAAATGTGTTTCATATTTCTACGTAACTGTTCATTCTTCTTTGTAATGAACAAAAACATATGCCATCAGTTTGCTTTGGCTTACCATCAAGGGAAACAAACATTTTTTTTACATGCCGATTCATTGAAGGACCAGAATCTTAACTTAGGAAATGGTAAAGTAAAGGGAAATTCTATGAACTACCATCAAGCATATGGAAAAATAGAGAATTATTCTTGGACTTGAGTGGCTATTGTTGGAATTACCTGACACTGTGATCGGGTGACATTAGGTACAGAAGGACTTGCAGAGGTCTTTACCTTGATAACTGCACCTTTCAGTGAAATCACTGTCAGTGCCAGAATCACTTCTGCAGCACTGGGGGCTGACCTCATCCTCAGGATCAAATGACTCAGCATTATTAAAGTGCAAAGCAGTCCTCTAGTGGGAGGACCTCACAGTGGGCATGAGCAAAGCCATTTCATACACATTAAGGTAATTACCTTTATCAAGGGAACCATGTTTTTGGAAGGATGTGTATAGAAGTTGTGGAAAATGTTGGCTAAGAAGAATTCACAGTAATTATTTCTATTAGTAGCCAAACTGATCAAATAGTATTCAAATCTTTCAATATCTTGTTTTGCTTTCATATTCAGTCTACAAACTTCAAACTATGTTGGATAGATTATCTGTTTCTGAGAGGTCTGTGTCAGGTCAGTTATAGTCTATGGATATGGCATGGTCTGTGTGGGTCCACAGAGGCTCAACCCTCACCTCTTCAGACATGTATATATGCTTTTATTTATGGCCTAATGAATGCTGTTAGCCATCATTGTGCATTTTTTTTTTTAAACGTGTCTTGTACAGCATCTGAGCAGGCAGAATGATGGTCTGGCTGCTGTATTGTGCTGAGCAAATTTTCTTTCCCAAGAAAATCTTCTTGTATATATATGTATATACAGAGATCCTCTTGGTAATCAGCATTCTATATTTATTATTTATTTTGGATTGATTCACACACTTTGCTGGCCTCAACCGGAAAAGAAATGAGAGGACAGAAAGACAGTAGAGAGGAAAAAAAAACACAAAGAGAAGAAAGAAAGACACCACAAAAGAAACTGCATCCAACCAAACACTATTCCATCCTCACACCTGCACAGAAAACAAAATAAATATATCACCAGATCTACCACAAGGAAAAGATCTACCAGTGCTACATAGTGCCAGAGATAAATGCCATTACTAAAAAAATTTTAAACGCTTGCTGGAAATTAAGTAATCCATCAAAAAAAACTCTGCGCTGTGGACTTTACTTGTTGCTAACAATCCCAGTGTCATCCACAGACCTAATGCCCCAGTACTAAAACATACTCCATCGAGTTAGCAATGCACATTTGACCTGACACCCAGTAAATATAAACCTGTCTTTAGTATTCCTCATCTTAATGTCTATAGCGGTTATATTTTAGAGTTGACTTTCACTCACCTAACCTATTAGTTCAGAATCCTTATTAATTTTTCAAAAAAATATCTCAGCCTAATAATTCAGGTTAAAGATTATTGTCAAGATACAAACGACTTAAAGTACTACACTATTACATCCACAGCAAAAAACATTGAGGAAAGTTGGTAAAATATTTATGTAAAAATAACAAAAAAATCAAAAACAAAAAAGGGTATCTGCCACTGGCATATGTATCAGTTCATGTTAACCCTTGTAACCAGTCATTACCACGCCGTGCAACATGATATACCTTTTTTTTTGGTTCTAATTTACAGCTGACAATGTGGAATATATCAGTGTTTTTACATACAAGTGATTTCTTCTTCTTTTTCTGAACTGGAGCAAAAAACCTATAGTTTTGAACACAGCATACCCCTGGCCATCAGTTTTAACCTGATGAGTTAGGTCAAATACTTTACATCAGTCAAGTAACTGAAAAGTCATCCATCCTGGCAATACCCATTGATACTAAAGAACAGAAAAGTCTAAGCAGTTTTTCACACTAATTTGAGTTGTTCAGACTTAAACTTAACTTTAATAACAAATATAGTCCAAGAAGAAAAATAAAGAAATATAAAAACAACGTATCACTGTTTTTAAAAGAAAAAAAAAAAAAGGCTGTCCGCATCTAAAAGTTTGTACTTGTGAAGATTTAAGGCACTGAACATCATCTCTGCTAGATATGCCGTAAAATTGATTAAAAAGACTTGACACGGCAATAACAGTTCTGGTGTGTACTTACAGTGAACAAATGTGTTGTTCCATCAGTGCAACTTGTATTGTTTTATTTCCCAACTTACATTCAGTGTTAATTCACAGTTATTACGGTCACATTGACACATTTCAATAGAAGTAACAGTTAAACTGATAGCACCAGACGGAGAGTGAGAAATGAAGGAGGTGTACAGTCAAACTCACAACGCATTGGTGTTAGAAAAGGCTAAAGTAGTGTTGATGAGTTTTCTTTGCAAGTTCACACATAAATTAATTAATCAGGACTGCTGCTGTTTTTAATTGTGAATTCCTAATGTAAAAGGCCAAATGGTGAAAAGTAATTATGTATCCAACAGTTTCCACGTTGCCATCTCAGCATCATAAATATAGTAGATGGTAGGTTTTACAATTACCATCACCGTAGGATCACACAAATACACACACTCACGCACACAAAATCAAATGAGGGCTGCAATGATGGCCAGATTTCTCATCATCACCGAGAGCGCGAAGCCTCTGCTATACACCGACATTAACCCGCACGCATCCACAATTTTCTCAGGCTGACACTTCAATTAGGCTAATCCTGCCTCCATACAAAATGCTGCTCTTCTTTTCTCCCAAACAGCGTTGCTGGAGATATGCCATGTCCCTGTACTTTTTGTCCCGCTCTGCATTACAAGTAGAAGAGCTTTTTTTCAGTGATGGAGGACAGAATCCAGAATGATCTGTTCCACTTCCATGCAGAAACACAGAGGGAAGCGACAGGGAAGTGCAGAGAAAAGCGGGAGAAGAAAGAAGGGTCAGTTTCAGGAAGGTATAAAGAAACAGAAAAAATACATCCCTCCTGCATTTTTCCTGCATCTGCACTCCACTGTCATAAAGAAAATATAGTAATAATAAAGCTGTTGTTTCTGCGAGACATTTCTTCAGAGAATTCCTGCATCCTAGTTGGGAAATATATTATTTTCATCTGCCATTGGGAAGCTACACCCTTTATTTGCTTATTTGAAAAATATGCAGAGTGGTGCCAGTTTACATGTAGCTATTGTGACAAAATATTATTTAACCCAAGATCAGCCGAAAAGTCTTATGTCACTGGAAACATCTGCCAGTTGCTTGGATCTCTCTCATCTATATGCTGGATTTTGTTAGTGGATTACAGTGAGGGAGCTGTAAGATCAGGCAAACAAACATTTGGCGACTTGCAGCATAAAGAGGTGTAAGTAAGTAAGTAAGACTGTTGTTCCTGCAACCCTGAATTAAGTGGTTTAAAAACTAATGAATAAATGATGATATAGTTTTTCGTACTAATACTGAATATTGATTTTGTACTTTATAAAGAATTTTATTTTTAATATATTTAAAATAAATGTAATGTGATTTATTTTATCTCATATACTGGGTATAAGAATTTTATTTGTCTTTATCACGAAGTAGAATCATTTCATGCAGGAATGCCTCACAGCATTTTACAGTGTGCCGTTTTCCCAAAAGAGAGAAAAGAAGATCTTTTATTGCTATCAATTTTAGCTGTAAATCAGAGATTATAAACAAACCAATAAAACGTTAGCTTGGAGAGCTACTTAAACCTCTATGCTCTCCTTTATGAGAGCCTTTATGAGATCTTTGAACCTGATGTTTTAGTTGGGTGTTAAGATGATAGTGGTGACATTTCAGACTAAATTTAAGGCATACAATAATGTTTGTTGTTTTAAACCTTCAACCCACATTGATATTATAGTTTAGTGTGGGATTCAGGATGTTAGCATATATAATCCATGGTATGTGTGATAACAGGAATTAAAAATCATTCTGCTTGCATGTGCAGATATAAATGCATGAGGTATTCACAGAACATGGAGATGGTTTGTTTCTTGGTATTAACTTCATGGTTTTTGAATTTGCACGCCGTTATCACTACAGCAATAATATGCTACTATACCTTATGATAGAAAGCTGCAGCCACCACTCCCACAGTATTTGTGGAGGAGTGATGTGCATTTCAGTGTAGTACACTCGGCTGTGCTAACCAACTGAGAGATTCTGTTTCTCTAGTACCCCAAAGAGAATTAATGCACAGTGTACTGATAGTTCAGTCTTAAAAAATGTAGCTCCAAAAGCCTCTTGATACAAAAGTTTGAGTTATACAACTTATCTGTCGCACATGTATTATTTACTTGTGTTTGTGTGGTTAAAATGCATTTATATTTGATTGCAGCATTAAATTTATTTTATTCTGACTGACTTTGGTTTTCTTCTGGAACGTATGACCTTTATACCTTACAAACACCTCAAAGATGATTTTTGTCTTCTCACATGGCAGGACAACTGCCCAAAAGCCAGTGTCCAAAACAGTTATCTATGATAAATGTATATACCATTTCGTGTTAATAACACAAATCTTAGAGAGTGTGTTTGTGATGTTATGCATGTTAACAAGAAACAGCCTGGGAAAATGTCACAAATGGATCGGGAGCAAGTGGAAGAAGTTCCACAGATGTGTCCATTTGTGTTAGAGATACTGCTGCGATATCCAGACTTGGTTGCAATGCTGGGAAAATGAGAGGCAGTTTTCAGCAGGGAATAAATTGGCAGGTGAGCACAGCTGCTCTCCCATCAGTCAGAAAGTTGGTGTAAATATGAAGCCAGCTCCGGGAGGTTTGCTTAAAGAATTTCATCATACAATATTCTTCGTCTATTTATTTATTATTATTATACACAATGTGCTAAACTTAAAAAGCCCATTATTCCCTACAAGACATGATTGAGTGATTATATTGGCAGCGGTGTCATTTGATATTTATGACAAATTAATTATAGCCTAACAGATGGTGTGAAAATTTAAAAAAAGAAAAAAATAGGGTGGGAAGGTTGTTTTTGTTTTGTATCACCTGTCACTTTATAATCTCAAGTGGCCAAAGCTGTCATCATGACATGGACAGTCCACCCACACTTGCCTTTTCTCCAGTCCCTCCTCTATTCCCTCCCTGAGATGCCTTTTCCCTGAGGCAGTACATTAGGACATCTAGGCTTCCGAGGGGAATACATGAGTCAATCTGCGCTAGTTAAATGCTCTTGTATGGCCCTCAGCTGCAGCAGTCAACCATCTCATTTACTTGTTCTCTGGGGAATTTGTTAACTACTGTTTAAATGTAGTACATGAAGAAAGAAAAGCATATTTTAAGCTAACAGTTTTAGAGCCATTTTAATATTTCTGCGACAAAGTGACAGATTGAGAGAGGGAGATAGTTTGCCTGCCGATTGCTGGCGGTGTTGTGGCTTTTACAAGTTTGTGTTAAAGAGCTTAGGGGTATCAATGAAAACCTCTATTTTTTCTGAATAATCTCATTTTACATCTGCTTGCTTGTCATATTTTAACAAGCCGGGTGCAAATTCTCATAGCTTTTGCCGATCATGAAACCCAGCAGGGTTTCTAGCGCTCATTAGCAAGCACTGAATGAGTCACTACTATTGATGTTAAAAAGCTTTGATCACCCCACACATCAACCAGAGACTTGCTGATGAAGGTGCTACTAAATGGTTTTAAAATAAAAACAGTTTAAGTGCTTCCAGTGGCTTTAGGTTGAACCCAGCTTTCAAGAACAATGTAACCAACAATAACTGTTAAAGGAAAAAAAAAAGGTAAGTGTAAAGTGTTGATGGGCACTATTTTTCTTTGCTCAATGTGGCCCACATAAATTGAGAACATAATAACCAATTAGCAATACAGGGAGTATTTCTGTGCTCTCTTTCTCTTTGTGGAAGGGTTTTGTATAAGCTGTAACAATATAACCCTTAGGTTTTGTCATAAAAAAATAATAATAATAATAAAAAATAAATATACATCAATCTTTAAGGATATCATTTATCTGTAATTCTGTATCCTTTATAATGTCGAGAAATAGACAAGAACAACAAACAATGAGAGACATTGTCTTAATTAGGATCCCTAATTTTACCCTGCTTTTTGTTACTAGCTAAATAAATGCATAATAATAAAATAAAACACTGAGAGACATTAACACTGTAGCCCTTTGCACTTAAAGGTGCTTTTACTTCAAAGTACTAGGTGCTACTGCTCATATTTGATGATTTGCATCACAAATAGTGGAAGCTCAGTGCATTACTGGCGTGCTCATATGTGGTAAGACATCAGGAAGTCAGTTAAGTAATATTGAATATATAAACCGCATCCAAAAAAATAACGGTGGAAGTTCTTTACTTGCCATTTAAGTTACTAGCTGCAACAGTCAGCTCTAGTAGCAGGTAGTGTGCTATGTTTAGCTTATTTTTTTCTTTCTAATGGGTTCCTGTGATCCCATTTTCATGTGAATAAACAAGTTAGTTATGCTACTATTGTAGGGATTAAAAATACCTAAAACCCATCTATTGTGCTTGCACAAGTCCAGCCCTCTGCAGATGGACATAACAGGTGGATCCCAGAATATAGTATTACATTTAAGCAGGCCTCATGACATTGTGTAATCACTGGTAAGCAGGTTTTGATGAACCATATAAGGAGGCATTGAGAGCAGGTGCCGGACCAAGAATAACTGACTCTACACTATATTAATGGCAGATACGTTTTTTTTCTCGGCCTTCCTCATGAGCGTAAGCTATGACTGTTTGTATATCTTAAAAAAAAACTTTCTGCTGCCATGTCTGCAAATATTCAAACATATGCAAACACTATTTAGACATTTAAAAAGCAAGAACAAGGAACATTACAAACATTGTTTTATTTATTTACCCATTTTACAGACTCCAAAACTACTTCCATATCACAAACATACTACTGTCTTTTTCTATCACATATATTTTCGGCTTTCCCAAAATGAATTCGTATTTTTAAAGATTAGCCTAGTTCTTCCATTGGAATCTACTCTGGATTCTATAGTTAACTGAAGTTTTTAAAACATTTACTTTTTATCACGTTATTGCACTGCCTTACTTTAATAAAATAAAAAAATAAAAAAATAAAAAAATATATATATATATATATATATAAGCGAATTTGGATCCTACGCATGGATTTGCAAAGGAAAAGCACACAAAATAAGAAATTCTCTTTTCAGATCCGCTGTAAACATATAGTTCTCCAAGAAGACTTTGATTTCTCTGCTCTTGAAACATTTTTTTTCTTCCTCTTCTTTCAAGAAAGTTGTCTTTAGTGCAGGATTTTCCATTTTTTTTCCATTTCGGCTAAAATGTTCCCTCCAAGCATATTTCTTTGCAGTGTGTAAAGCATATACACATCAAAGAATGAATTCTCAGAATGCTGCCGTCTCCCTAACACACTGTAAAAGCTTTGTGGTTGGTTTAGTCATGTTTATGAAACAAAAAAGTCAAATGTAGCTTCAGTTTATTTATTTTTACCTGACTAAAATAATCAAATGAGATGTTCACTTCCTAACAGAAGCACCTGAATTTGATCTATTTTAAATACAGTTTGATGACACATTAGCAGTATAAAGAAGTGCTAGAACTGTCTTCAGTTTCTTAAGGCTGCAACATACTCCACGAGAAGCTAGAACTGAGTTCTTGTTCTTGAGGTCGCAAGAACAAAAAAAACGTTCTTGTTCGTCATGGCATTCATACTTCACAAGAAGTCACCCTGCTGAAGTCTTCATGCGGCCCACCCACTCTAGCATACGTCATGCT
>JBAMIG010000005.1:6641158-6673336 GCA_037177335.1 Kiunga ballochi
AAGTTTTTTTGGGGGGGGGGAAACCTGTTTTTTGTGTTTTTTGGGGAAACGGGGGGGGGGGGAAGGGGGAACCCCCCCCCCCCCCCCCCCCAAAAAAAAAAAAAAAAAAAAAAAATCTGAATTTATCATACGTTTGATTACACAAATAAGCAAATGAAATGGAGTAGAGAGGAAACCACAGGCCCCATTCCGTCCAGTCTGCCTAACAGTGACTGGAAAAGGGTTTTGAGATAAAACTTTACTCAGAGTGGTTTGTGATATTTAGAATATGTGGGTAAATGTGTACCTTGAACTCAAGTTCCATGCCAGTGACATTCTCTCCACCCTCTATCTGGGTCAGTTTCTGGATGTAGGCATATAGGTTTCTGGCGGGCACTTCGGTGGTGCCGCAGTTGACAGCCTCCTGGAGCGCGTCGTGTATGAAGACGTACTGGTCCTCTGTCTGCACCATGTAGTTGCGTTGGGCACGCATTAGTGTTACATGCCCATAGATGTCTACAGTCTTCTCATGCTTAATACGTTCAAGCATGGCGTCAATCACGATGAAGCAACCTGTGCGTCCCACCCCAGCACTGTAGCCACAAACAAAACAAGGAGCAAGGCTTTTATTGAAAACTCGCATGCAAATTTCTTTCAGTCTAACTCACTCACAAGCTTTTCAGTATCATAACAGCAAAAGCACACAATGCATCTGACTGCTTGATGAAATTTCATAAGGACAAAAGTTGAACACTACAAAGTTTGTCGCTGCAAAATGAGCCAATTGACTTGGAGCATAATTGAATCTGAAGTGGCACTGTACCAAAGAAGGCTTAGCTCTCAGCATTTAGCAGGGTTAAAACTGGCTTTGCATTCTAGTTTTTCGCCTGTAGACCTCACCTGTGCTCTTCACCTGATCAGAACTAATCACTTATGTAACAGGAACATTTAACCTTTATCTCATGGTTCTTAAAAGTGCCACTACAGAAAGTGTGATACACAGCTGCAAATTGGAAAGTAACATTTTTTTTTCCCCTGGCCTTGTTAATGGGTTGGGCAACTTCTCCAAAGTACACCTGACTACAATTAAGGCCATTAGATTAGCACAGTGCATCTAAATGGCATAAGAGCTTATTAAGAGGGACTGAAAGGCAGGTCTCTTTAGTTAACATTTGCAGTTTTTTTTGTTCCAATATTGTCAGAAATGTAAAAGAAAAAAGAAAAAAAAACAAGCAAAAGAACAAAAATATCACTGTGGCAAAGGAGGTGGTGGTGGGTACTTATTGTTTTACTTTGACCTCTCCTTGCAAGTCAGATTGAGACATGCTCTATAAATGTAGCTCATTCCACATACTGCTGACAATTTAGAAATGCTCACCCTTGCATATTGCATGTTTTAATAGTGCATGGCTCAGCACAGAAGATGCTTTCTGATGACAATTTATTTACTGTAGGGCAACGAGGTTGTGTTAAATCTTGTTCATTAACTGTCCTCCTATGTCCCACAAAGCTTGGCACTGACAAGACAAATCCTTGCACTTGACACTTTAGAGTAAATAGGTTATTCAATTCATTAAGCTGACATGCCTATGAGGTGTGAACCATGCTTGTGTGCCTCCTACTCCTCCTTCTGAAGAGGCATTTGTTTTCCATTTGCTTCTAGGAACAGTGTAAGAGTTTAGAAGGGAAACTCGAGAGGCAATAAAGTTGTCCCCAAGGGCCAAGTATGGTTAATGTGCCATGCTGCACTGGAACTGTGCAGCTGCAAGTAGAATAAAGACACGGAAGGGAGTCATTGGCTTTAGCAAATGATTTGATGATCACCTTGAAAATGGTTTACACTGGCTGTGTGAGATTGTTCTTTTTTTCTCTCTTTTTGGGTGAATAAAAAGTGCACCAGCGAAAGAGGGAATTGGGATACAAAGAAATGCGTCTCTGGGATATTTAAAGAATGAATCACTCCCGGGTCTGAAGGCAGTTTGGACTTTGTGGACAGGATACAGAAACTGGAGATTTCCTCCTTTACGCCAGCTGTTTTCAATCTGAAAACATTTTACAGTGCAGACCTGAAAGTGGGAGAGTGATTACCTGCAAGAGAGTAAGTGACAGAGTGGCAGCACATAGATAAAGAGATAGCAACAAAGGAAGATGGGGAATGAGAAAAGGAGAGGAAGAAGTAAGTGAAACTGTGCTGTGCACCTTGAAAAACAGGTTCCTACATTGAAGTTTGGCTGTTCTCAAATTAATTTTGTGGCTGCTAAACTTCAGGGAGATTTGTTTCCCTCCTAAAATGTTGGACACGGAAATGTTAGGAATGTGTGTAATGTCCCTTTATTGACAAATGATGCTGTGTGTGCATGTGGTGGGGTGAGATGGTGCAGCAAGCTGTCAGTACATTTGGCAGTTGAAGGAGAGCTGGCAGACTGACTACACTAATGACCTGACACTGCCTTTTCAGCCAGTCAAAACCAGCTGCTTGGGACGGTGACACACACTAAGTGTCAGGCTAATATGCATTGCAAGAGTTTGGGGAATAAGGGATAGGAGGGAGAAAAAATATCAGTGTAAAACACAGCTGCTATGAGTCCAGTGAAGATAAAAGAAGGACAGCAGTGAATGCAGTTACACATTTATAGCTAGAAAACCTCTGGCTGCCAACTAGCCTGTCGCTATTTTGCTATCCTGCCTATAAAACAAGCATTCACACACTTCCTCACCAGGGTAACTTTGCTGCTATTAGTGATGTAAGTAATTCTAGTTTGTGGCAGGTATGGTGACTTTGCAAATGTGGAATTCAAATAGTAAAAAAAGAGATGTGCTAAAGATGAGAAATCTTATGTTTTTTATTTTCTCTTTTTTCTAAGAATACCCATACCCCACAGAAGGACATTATGCTTTTTTCACTTTCAAGTTTACATGAAAAAAGCACAGTATGACTTTAGCCCCTTCATAAAAACAAATGCACAGTGAAAGGGAGAGGAATTTTAGCCGCAGTGCTCAGTAGAATATGCCTAACTGCATTGGATATCGCTACTGTTATTCGGCCCCTTTGGAGGTGGTAGCAACGCGGTACAGCTTAATAGAAAAAAAAATAGTAACCGTATTTAATCTTGTCCTCTGGGGGAATGTTCTCCCATGTCACTAAACCTGCCAATGAGACTGGATTTTTATGGTGTATTAGGTCTGTGATTGTAAGGAGGCCAGTATTAACAAATTCCAACCAGATTTATTGCACTGCTTTTCTGACAAGCACTAACTGAAAATAGTTGGTTTTATACAGACTTGGTTACATAGGCTATACAATACCTATTTTTTAAAATGTATTTTCTTAGAATCTCTTGTACACAGCTGTGCACAGTCAGGTGAAGTTTATTGTGCTCACACCTTTACAAAGCTGCAAAGCCTGTAAATCAGCATCACTAGACAGTACAAGGCTACATTTACTCCTTATGGTATAACAGACTTTATTAGCAGTTCTTTTTGCACCACCAGAGTCCATAAAAGATTCCGAAAGCAAGCCTACACTGTAACATAATTTAATATTCATTAAATTAAGTCCAATTGTGCATTGAAAAAGGTGTTTCAATAATGCGAACAAAAACTATCTGACCTTGATTTTGCAGGTTCCTGCAATGGATACTGTTGGGTGGGCTGCTGCTGAGATGAAGCAGCTGAAATACTTTAAACTTGTCTGCTCGATCAAAGGTTATCCTTTTGGGTGGCTGAAAGAGCCCAGTGCTCTCTAAGTATTCAATCTTGTCCTTTTGAACTCCTTTGGGATTTCACAATGACTGCAAAGCCCTTTAGCTACAAGAGTAACATATACTGACTTGAGGGGGCGGGAGGGGTTGAAACAATTGGGAAAAACATGGAAACATATTACAATGGTCCTAAAACATGGTTGTTTTAAATAGAGAGAAAACTATTGTGTTTTGATTGTGTTTTGATGATGTTATGGGGGAAGGGGCATCTATATGATTTTTTTTTTCATTTTATTGTGTTTTTTTTTTTTTACATAAATTGAGGATAAGAATTTAAGTATCTTATATAAAAATTCCATTGAGTTGAATTGATGTAAAATAATAACAATTAGATTTTTTTTTTATGGATAAATATTTACTTGAATAATTCATTTAAAAAAAAGCATTTTTGCAATGGTTGTCTGTAATTGACTTTTAAAAACTGCTTTCTTTTGGGTGCTCAGAATGTGAATAAACAGCAGAAAATTCTGCCCTGATTTCAACAGCATCAAATATTTATCTGCATAGCTTCACCCCAACATGTAGCTCTTATGACATTCCCCCAGTATGTAAATATAAAACTTGCTCTATTGTAAATGGTGGTGAAACATGACATTAGGAAATGCCTGTTGAAGGATTTGGAGCATGGACATGACTGTATCTGATGGGAAGCCAGAGGAATTCAAAAGCCCCTATCTGCTTTGTGACGTTAATTCTTGCATTTCTCTTCATGGTTGAACTTTTTTCTCTCTCTCTATTTGAAGTGTTTCGCCAACTAGCACTAATTAACTTCAGCATGTGGTAATTCGGAGTTTTCCGTAATCCTCCTTCTCTTTCTGTGGCTTTCTGACAAAAAGTTTGGATCTGTAACGTTGCTCTTTTTCAAACTTCTCTTCCCTCTGCCACTTCTTCTGTGCAGGGCCTCTGATGACTCCGAGTTAAGACAAGCCAGAACAGAAGTCTCTGTTATGCATTTGTGCTCTCAGCTGGGAGCCTGGCAGCTTATGTAGCTGAGGAATTTTGAAGTCGCTCTAAAAGTTATTTATTTTTGGTTGAATTGGTTGAAGATATAAGCCAAGGACTTGTGGGATGGTGTTGTGATATGTTTGAGGTGGAACGGAGACTACGGCTGGGCAGTGTGGTCACTGCGTGGGAGGATATTTTTTTTAGGTTTGTCAAGAAAATTTCATTAACATTGGTACTTTTTGTTCAGTTATGTTAAAATCATTGTAATACTATTGTAAGAAGCTGGTGAGCAGACTTATTTGGACAACAGAAGGATGAAGTCCATTTTCTCTTTAAGGATATTATCAGTAAATATTCAACTATGAACATCAAAACATGTCATTTTTGCCACATGTATTCATTTATTCACTACGGCCAATGGAGAGGCCATTTTCATGCTTCAATATGTCTTTTTGCAAAACCTTGTTTCTTACCTGCAGTGCACCACCATGGGCCCTGCATCTGGAGGATTGCAAGCTTTTACCCGTCTCAAAAAGGCCAGGAATGGAGTGGGGTGCTCTGGTACCCCATGGTCTGGCCAGGCAGTGAATTGGAATTGCCTTACCTCCCTCTTCTCACTAGAGCCATTCTGTTTGTGGAGAAGTAGTAGAGTTAGTGACAAACACATTTTGCATCAACCACCTGATATACGAGGAAATAAAGGTGAAGCAATTGCATGAAGATGAATCCTTACTTTAAAAAGTGCATATGTCCTGACACAGTAGGTGGCCAACTCTACTGTGTCTAGCAGTGTTACTTGGATGAGCCCGTATGTCTCAGTCCCTCTCGTGGGCCAGTATTGATCACATTTAACCTGCAATCAAGAGAAATGTCAATGTCAAGCACTTAGAGACGATGTCTACTCCATAGTTAGAGTGAAATAAAGTGGAAAATGATGCATGTCTGCAGTGGGTTTGCTGTTTGTACACTAAGCATGAAAGCTGCACTCCACTGTCAAATAACAGCAAAATGGATGTTGAAATCTTCTGCATTTCTGCTGAGCGAGTTTAATTTTCTAATCAATGAAATGGCCTGCATTATTTGTATACAGCTAACAGTGCTATTAATTGTCTTGACATACTCTATAATTACAAATGTAAGCAGAACGTCCAGTCATATAATCGCATTGGCTTTATTGCTACTTGAATCTACAGCTATTTCCCCCTGAAAGGCTTGTAAAACACTTCCCAATTGTAGTGTTACTGCTCAGACAAACAAGAAGAACTACTGGGGTAAAAAAAGAAATAACTAAGTTTGTGTAGTATTTTTTAACTTCATATGCATTTTGTAGAGTACATTCCACACATGAATACTTATATACACCACAACATTTCCTACTGCATTATTCCACACTGAAGATTAAAACAAAATAAATGTGAGTATTTTACTCTAGTGTGCAAAGTGTTTCATTCACTAGTATCAGTTTCTTAGCTGCTGTTAAAGGATTTTAATAAAAGTCAGTGGAGTGAGTGTGACACTAGGACTAATGAAATTACTCATTATACTGTTTACTTGCAAAATAGTTGAGCTTTAGATATGCAAAACATACAAAGGCAGCATGAATGCTTCTCAGCACTGATTAATATGAAAGCCACAAGCTGTCAGCAGGAGTAGAAGCACATTATAAGCTACAAATGTCAGTGTAATGGTAGAAAATAATCAGAGGATATGGCCACGGAGCATACTACAATATCCACTCAGTAAATCAGATGTCTGGTTACATGGATCTCATATACCAATTAAATCGTGACAAAGTAATTTTTTTGCTATGCAAATTAATATAGAAACTGAGTGAAACCTGCTCTTTATATGGAGCTGGCACTTCAGTTGCTGAAAAGACGAGTTCTTGAAAAAAAACCCTGCAAGTGTGAAGGTCAATTCACACTTTCATGTGTTCCATTGCTTTCAGTCTATGAGTGAATCTTTCCACGTGCAGTGAAAAACTGCTAAATCTTTGAAAGAAGGTGACTTTTGATCATATTAACCTTTAAGGACTTGTGAGTCCTGCTTGAGTCCAGCTGCAGAGAACGGCTTAAGAGTGTTTCTTTATTGCTGATTGTAATCCAGTGTCTTCAGTAATAGATAGCTGGTTAAGTAATTCAAGCTGCTAATTAGTTAAGAGTTAGAGTAAATAAATAAATAAATACATACATACATACATAAATAATTTCTATACTAAAGAATTTATGTAAGTGTCACAAATGGTCAAGACAGAATAGACAATGATTGTGAAAAGCTAGCAAAACTAGCCTCTTACCCTGGATCTCTCTTCCAGTTTGGTCATCATTACTATGACAGCACTCCTCTGCTCCCAGATCATCCTCCAGAACTCTCCGAACGTCTCAGGCAGTGCTCCCTGAGTGGCAATATAGGCATTCTGCTTTCTGTAGCCATCTATGTAGTTGGCATTAATATAGTCACTACCTGGGATACCTGAAAGAGAAAAGTATGATTAAAACGATTAAAGTGACAACATTTTTATTTTATTCTTCATTGATATGTCAAGATAAATTGATTTTAGTGTAGAAGTTCTGCTAAATAGCTTCTTTCTAAAATATTATTTCTGCCCAGTTTATCGGTGAAAATGTAAGATTCTTGTCAGTGTGCCTAGATAAGGCCATGATTCACTCGCCATTGTGTTTCCTAAATAGATGTTTGTAAAACCAATGTTTTCGTGAGAAATATAGCAAAATCAGCTGCTTTTGGGGGCAATATAACTGTTCCAAAGGGATTTATATTTGCTATCAACAACATATTTAAATCAACTGCTCCCCCCCCAAACACACACACACACACATTCTGCATCTGCAACCAACACACAGATAAAGCTTGGTCTCACATAGAGAAAAAACAAACCAACAAGAAACTAGGAAAACAATTTTCCCCCAGCTCTCCTCACTCCCTCTTTTCCTTTGCTTATGTTAAATGAAAGGCACAGCAGCCTTTTTCGAATCCAGGCAAAAGAGACAGAGCTGACAGCTAGTCAATGCTTTAGGACTGGCAGTTTAGGGGCTCCGTGCACACATGGTCGACCAAGATAAGTCTCATCTGCATGGGCGCCACGTTTCAAAGAATCCCCTCACTCTGGCTGCTTCTTCTCCCCTCCTCTCTCTCAGACTCCCTTTTACTCCCAGGTAACTTATTCAACAGAAAAAGGAAGGGAAATGGAATATGAACACATTAAAAGAACCCTCCCACATTATCACCCCACCCCCGCATTTTGCTGTTGAAGTTGTCCACACAACTGAGCAGCTGTGCATTTCTGTGATGGACAAGGGATAAGTACAATTAAGCTGAGTGTGTTTTCGCTTTGAAAGGAAAAAGCAAAAATGAGACATGAGCATGGTTTAATGAGAATGAGGCAAATTTTTAAATGCACATTTGCAAAATGGTTTCTTTTATTCCTTCTGTCACTCAGGATTTGGACACATTCTTCCATTTTCTAAGTCAATGTGGCTATTAAGAAATAAACATAGCTATTTTGCTGGCTTATTTGGCATTCAGTCCTCAAAAGAAGAAGGAAAAGGAATCTCAAAGAAGATGATGAGAGCTTCTGCGATGTAAAAAATGGTTATGATGATGATTTGCAGATTTTTGTTGATTTTAAACATGTCCTAATAGATTGTTATGAATCTAAAAGTGCAAAAAAGTTCATTTTAAATATAATGGCAACGTTTTTATACCATTCCAGGTTATAAGCTACTATTTTCCACCATCGTGAAAGTTGAACCAAAATACTACAAAACCCTGGCATGGTGCAGCTCTATGCTATAGCTGGCAGCTGGTAGAGTTAAGGATGCACCAACTCATGTCGGCCGCTTATATCTGGGATCTTGTCCTTTTGATCATGACCATAGGTGGAAGTAGGAATGGAGACTGACTGGTTCGGTTCAGCTCCTTCTTCATTGCAACGGACCGAGACAACATCTGTGTCACTGCAGGCGCTGACTGTTGCTCCATCCTTTCTGTTTCATCCCATACATTTGTGAAGACCAAGAGGTATTAAAACTCATCCATAGAAGTTGGGTGGTAGTAGTAAAACCTTTAAATGTTACGGCTGTTTTGCAAATATACAAAACTCTGAATGAAAACGCCCAATAAAACTCTCCAGGGTGTCAAAAATATGAAGCACCTCAAAATTAACGTGGATGTCGTGCGTAATGTTAAAAGAAAAAGGATATTGCATCAAAAATAGTTATTTGTTTTTGAGCTTTATATTTTTAAAAGAAATAATTGGATTTGGATCAATTGGATAAATAAATCTTATATGAACATTTTTTTTTTGTTCACTTCCAAGCAGTATTTTTAGTCTGTAAATCCACAACCGGCACACACACACACACTCAAATCTGTATCAGCACAAATTCAAAGGAATCGTACTTCGATGGAAAATCCTTTTGATCTACTTTTTAGATGACAATGTCACAGCATTGGCATCCGCCACTTATAAACAGACATGGCTTATGAGTGTACAAATTATTTTTCTTTCTAAAATATGTATATGTGGCTTGTATGAAAGTGTCCTCTACAGCCTCAAATTTACAATACATATGAAAAAAATGTATGCCATATTGTGCAACCTCTAGGATCCAAAATGATTATAAACCTCAATTCAATCAAAAGTACACAAAGTTTTAGGGACTGATTTAAGATAAACAAAGAATGAATTCAATGATGTCACTTCATTCAAGTCTAGAAATGTACTCAAGTACCAAAAGCGCCTGTTTGCTAAAGATTCCTCTGATGAAAACTGATGTCAAATCCCAAATCCCCTTTCATTCAAAGAACTTAAACAATGGACACGCTGCTTACCCAAAGGCTTTGTGAAAGCTTTAGAAGGAAAAGAGGGTGTCCCTCATGTCCCTCTGGCAGAAAACTACTCAATTCAGCTGCCACAAACGCTCCAATGTGCTCGTACAGATGTGCTGGTTGGCTAATGGATGTACATCCACACTCAAGCCATGTGCCATTTCTCAGAGCCCATAGAAAAGGCTCTCCAAGTCTTTATCTATCTGTTATTGTCACATTATCCATTTACTACTTTGTTTATTTTCCATCACCCTCCCAAGGGAACAGTTCAATAGAAATGGTTAATTAATAGCTCTCTGTGTGTGTAAGTGCAATTTTGTTTAATCATAAATGGGCAAAGGAGTTAGCACTTTGAAAGGTTATTTCAAAGTGCCTTACAATTATGAAAAGCTGTGGTGTGCAACACATATTTAATGCATTGAACAATCTTGCAACACTAGTCTATAATGGGGTCATGCAACATTGTCAAAGTAAAAACTGGATGTGAAAATGTGACTTTTATTGCAGTGCAACTATACAATAAGTTTTTTAGCAAAAGGAGAACGTAAAAAAGAAATCAGAGGATGCAAATAAGACATGTAATCATATGATTGTTGAGCTAGCACTTACTCAAAAGCATGTAAAAAATGTTTTAATTACAAATCAAACTATTTTAACCCCCCAGGGTAACACCTGTCTTTGCTACACTAATGGTATCAAAATGAATAATTTAATTGAAAATCCCATTTTGGTTGCCTTCCTGAAGTAAGAACTGTAGGATCAGAAGGGGATGATACTGGTGAGTGGCATACCATCAATACCAGAGAGTAAGACTCTGGAGTGGTCGTAGGCGATCACGTTGGCATATCTGTTCTTTGGTTTGTTGACTTCCAGGTTGGAGTGTTCCCATGTAAACTGCTGGCCAGGGTCAATGGACTAAAAAACAAAAAATCAAAAACAAAATAATTTTTTTTTTTCAATTAATATAGCAATACTTTTCTCCATTGAACAGAAAAATAACTCCTTGTCGAGATGAAATTTCAGCACTCAATTTTCTCTGTCAAGGTGCTTGTTGAAACGTGGCTTTTACCACCAAGCCATTGCAAATATAATATCCAATATCTATTGGATATTGTTGGTTTAATTCACCTCTTTCGGTGTCGTTGTGTGTGCTTGGAAATTGTAAAGCCATAAGAAGTTTGTGTGCTTTTAGACATTTACCAGATGATGCAGAAAAGATTTTATGAAGGTTAAAACACTGCTAAATATTCAAGCAATGTGTGAATGATGTTTGAGTTGGCTCTGCTATCTATTATAGTATGTCCTTAATCTAATGGCACATTTGCAGGAATGCAAAGGCTGAAAATATACATTAGGTGCTACTTCTATGTATAATACTGATTTTTAGTGGTGTTGTTAAACCTACTTCAGTGCACAAAACAGTGAAGCGAAAAGGTGTAAAAAACATATTAAATATTACATTACTGAATACTTCCTGCCCTGTCTTGAATACTGTTAAACATGTAAAAGGATGCTAATTTAAGAACAAAAAAAAATATATAGCATTAACACTAATTAGTTATACTTTCATTACAAACAAGAACAACAACAACAAAAATAAATAATCTCTGAAAATGTGATACATATAAAAGATTACTGCTCTACAAAAGTATCATGAAGCACGTAAACTATCCAAACGGTCAGTGAAATGGTTTGGAATGGAAATAATCTTGTTTGATCATTCACAATATGAAATGCCAAAATACTTCCACAGAATCTGCTATTAAGTAAGCAATGACCATTGAATATCTTTAATGGAAAAGTCCCTGACACGGTTCAAAAGGAAATGGTTTGTCACAGAGGATAAGCAGATTTTAAAGATGGATAGTCTGATACATGTAATGATTATAACATACATAAAAAAATAAAGAAAAACCCAAAAGGAAAGGAAGGTGTATTTCATTCTTTTTCACACAATTAACAGAACTTTACTGAGCATCGTGGAACATTGAGACACTTTCAATTTCATTTCCAGTCTTTCCGCTTTGCAAGTCATGGACATATGATGTTCCCTCATTACCGACTGAACTACAATATATAGTACTTGAGAAAATATGACTGTTTGAGAGATAGCATTTCTTAAATTAAATACTTGTTTTTTTTGGTTTTTCTTGAAGCATTTAAACTTAATACAGGCCTGAACAGAGTTTTTCAACATATATAACAACAAAATGTGGAAGACAAACCGCTGGTTAAGAATGATAGAACATATTTTAATAAAATATGTTCTATCAGTGGATTGCAACATTGCTCATAATAAAACTCTTTATTTCATTGTGCTCAGAAAATTGCTTTTCACTGCTCTCGAGTAGGCAGTATAAAATTGGAACTGAAAGGTACTTAAGCTGCAGTAATGATTGGGCAGCTTGGCAGGCACCCATATGGTGACCTCATAGATTTTGAAGCTGCTGAAGGACCTGCACAGAGAAAATGGGCAGAGAAAGGGTTCCCATTCATATGTCACTAAGAGAATATGTATCTTTTGCATAGTTTTTCAGACTGTGTGTTTTCTGAAAATCAAAGTTCATACAAGTTTGGTGCTGCTAAAAAGGAAGGAGAGGCAAATTAGACTGAATTAAACATTCATCTTGCTAATAAATATAGAGAATCCAGAGAAGAGACAGGATGCAAGATGAGTACCAAACTAATTGCCACCTTGACAATATGCTAAAATCCACTAATGTACAGTAGTATAGCTTAATATTTGATCATATTTTTGTGAAATATCTAAAAATAACTCATCTTCATTGTATTTTCCTCAGCTAAAAATATTACATAAAAGGATTCCTATATCTAGATTTTGTAACATATATTTTAATGGCCAAAACTTGTGTTTGTGCACTACTTAGACACAGATAGGTCATAGGAATTAAACTGATAGTATAAAAGTACACCAGCCAGAGAATTTACTAGATTTGTGACTTAATACAGATTTAACAATACCCCTCTGAGACTGTGAGGTAAAAGAGTCAATTAAAGTGTTTTTCACTTTATTCTCTTCAGTTATAATGAATAGATTGAGAACATGTCACTGGTATATCAAGTAATAATCGGCATACACAAAGTGTTGAAAACCATAATCTCAGCATGTCTTTGACACCTGTCAGTAAGACTGTGCTGAATATCCTCCAGCAAAATGTGCTTTAATCTTCCTCTAAGGTGTTTTGTTGCGACTAGGGGCAGATACAGACTGTCTTTTATGTTTTAGAATTTCTCACCCTTTAGCTTTCAACATAATGGCTAAAAAAAAAAAGAAGAAAAAAACGTCACCGCCAGCAGTTATGTAGGCATATTTAATAGCCTACACTTGTCAAGCAAAGGAAAAGGAACAGGGGTTATTGACAACATAAGTATTGCACTGTTATCCATTCATGTTTTCCAGGAAGTCATGTCAGCGAGCCAATGTGCACAATAGCGGGATCCTGGCACAGGAAATGGAATGAAGCCATTATTAATGTTATTATTTACACCTGAGAGAGAGCCTTCTTTGGAAACGCATACAAAGAATGATTTTGAATCTCATCTCATTTCCTAGTGAATGCATTTGTTATGGAAGTTTAGCCACTGTTTATCAAAGATAGAAGTTAAACTGGGCATACATTGTGAAAAAGAAAGTATATCACATTGTTGTTCCATTGCTTAATAGTTCATAGGTGAATGTCACATATAAAGAAAAGATATTTAAAGAATATTAGTTCATAGATTATGTAAAAAAAATAATTGAATAAAAAAATGTAATTATTTATGTATAACCACAAAAATCTAGATACATCCACAACTGGATCTTTTTGACTCTCACCTCATATTCTTGCGAAAACTTGAGGTTGTCGTTGGCTTTTAGGTGTTCTAGATGATCTGGGAAGTCCATGACAGGAATTGGAGGGTGGCTGGTCATACCTGTGAACCAGACAGGCTGAATGTTAATGACCAATCTTTATAAATGGCACCCCCCAAGCACAAGCAAACAGTGAACCATTAGAGAAGCAGCATGTGGTTATAAGAGAGGGAATGGAAAAAAGTGTGGATCTTGTTAGGCTAGTTTGTTCACTCAAAGCAGTGACCATGCTTATAGAGAGAATATGGACACAGAAGCCAATGAGAAGTCATCAAGCAAATCTGCCCTACCCCCCCACTGGGCCTCTCCCTATTAAGAGAGAAGAATGTTATTCACACAGAGTGCTAGAGTGGATAGTTAGCATGACAGTAAGACAGAGACACAAACCCCATCAAACAAAGAAACAAAAAGACATTGAATGTTAGGCCAGCTGCTGATGTCTGCTTTGAGTGATGACATGTTTTCAGGCTGTCATTTCAAACTCCGCCTCCTGTGATGACATAGCGTTAACACCAGATGGATTAGATGCAGATGGAAATACAAGACTTGGAAAGATTAAATAAAAAATAAAAAAAGAAAGGAGGGATTTTAAGCTGAAAAAAACAATAAAAAAAACAAAAACAAATACAAGTTGTGTCAAATGCATAATCGAGACCAACTAACTTGACAAATGGAGGTTACTGGGGTAACTGGGCGCACGTGAACCTGTGAAGGAGACGGCGGTGGAATTAACTGCTTTGCAGATGTGAAGCAATGTGAAGACTACTTTCTTGACATGAGAAGCTAAAAAAAAAAATCTAAATGCGATAAGAAACGGCTGAATGATTAATGGGACATTTATTAGTAACGTAGAACTCATCATGTGAGAAGCTCTGCTATGTCATGCTTATTTTGTAGAAATGAGAAAGAAAAGGAAGGGAAAAAAGCATTGAGAGCTCCAAAGAATGTCGATATGAAGTGCAGATAGTCGCCTGTATTAGATTTCACCCCGTTGATAAATTTACTTCCATTGAACGATGTGCGCTTAAAACACATTGAGATTTAGATTGAGAAAAGGGAACGCTTGTTTTTGTATACTTCCACAATCCACCTTTAAGAACT
This sequence comes from Kiunga ballochi, assembly GCA_037177335.1. Taxonomy (NCBI): domain Eukaryota; kingdom Metazoa; phylum Chordata; class Actinopteri; order Atheriniformes; family Pseudomugilidae; genus Kiunga; species Kiunga ballochi. The sequence continues at coordinate 6,655,667 of JBAMIG010000005.1, forward strand.
TTAGCACCATTTTGAGCCACAAAGTAAGTGGCAGGCGCTCGGTACAGCACTGGGGTGATGTTTCATGTTGCTTTCTGGCACAAGGGGGCATTAGCTAATGGGAGCTGTGCTGTTTTCTCACTCACTCTTGCATCTCCCTGAAAGACAGCAAAGCCTGCTTCTATTGCAAACCTCTACTAAAAACCATTTTCACCATGGGGGGACAATCAAAGTTCCTTTTACTGACATGCCATCATTTAAGCATCCTTCAGATGAAAATGTCCAATGAGGTGGTAAAGAGGTAAAAGAAAAGGATGGGGAAAGAGAGGTGGTTTAATGTGGAAGCACATGAGGACTTGACATAAAGTGGTCTGATGGTAAAGAGAGGGGGGGAAAAGTTGGTCCCATTTTGAGCAGTAAGAGAACTCACATAGAAGCTCTCATAAAAGGCTTTAGGGGAAGAAAAATGATAGCTTGGTAGGTGAGCAAAAGAGTGGAAGGATGGCTGAGAACAATCTGAACCAAAAGGAAAAATACCCCTCTGCTTGGATGAAACAGTCTGTAATTGTCCCAAAATCATTGAAGAGCTTTCATAAATATGCATAATCTTTTGTAAAAAACGAGCCTGCAGGCATAATTCATTCTGTGGAGCAGCCTGAAAAATACCGCTTTGATATCCCATTATTGGCAGTCATTAAACACCTGTATTTAAACAGCCAATTCCAGAGGAAGTCAAAAGGCAGTTAGGTGGTCTCCTGCTCTCAGTCAGGATGGGCTAAAATATGCTTACTGCAATATTTGATAGCAAACACATAGTGAATCTAATAATTTCTCAACATGAGGAATGGTTAAATATTTAGGTTTAGGTTAAACTGAGGTCACTGATTGGTCACTGTCGCAGGAAACGTCAATGTCCAACAATGGTGTGTCTACCTTCCCCTGGCTTATATAGAATAAAATAATCTAAATTAAAAAATAATAGAATAAAAAAAAGGACAACCAAGGTACATTTTGCATTTCCCTCCCCTTCTGCAGTACAGCATCCTGTGACTTTAAACAACAATGTGTCATCCAAACAGGTCTTTGCTATTCTCTGTAAGCATGACAAGTTGTGATGACCTGGATAACCCGGGTGCAGATGAAGATAACATATGCCATGGAAGTGTCAAGCTTGCATTCCTGCTTTTTTATTTTCCACTATGAGGTGTCTTCAGGGAATAGGGTGTCAGTTTTTACCCTCTCTGCTTCTGACAAACACCTGTCTACTGTCTCTATACAAATTGCTGTCTTGTGTAGTGGCACTCTCATTGTGAAGGTGATGAGGATTGTTCTATATTGTGTCAGCAAATGGAGAGGCGATGAGTGATATGATGCTGATTATGCCCTTTCCTCCCTTTAAAGTAAGGAATCACTATCCGTATTCCACAAAGCACGTTGGGTCTTCAATTCACAGTAACACAAATGCTTCCACCATCATTTAGAATCCTTACCAGGTGTTTGGAAGTTGAGACGTCGGAGCTCAACAGGATCTGTTGGATGATGGAGAGGCATTTCCTTGCTGTTGGGTAGACTACCTTTTCTGGCTTCAGACTCCGTTCTTTTTCTGCAGAACAAATGGAGAATTAAAATGAGTTCAGATGAGAAAATGTACCATTTGGTGCCTGAAACTCATAATTGTTGTTGTGTGGCCTCAAAGCCTGTCTTGTCTCATGAATAATAAAGGGAGATATGTAATTAAGTAGATGATGGTACTACAGGGCATAGACTAAACATCACTTTCTAGTATAATGGCATGCAGAACAATAGCTGGTGGCCATTAAATGCCACCTAAACGAAGCTTAATGTTCACTTTTCAGTGATTCTGTCAGATAAATTATGAATGCAAAGATCTTCGCAAGAATAAAAGCTTTACTCAGAAAATGGTTTAGTATGCATAATATTATAAACTTGTCGTATTACTGTGTATGTTTATTACAAGCCTTCTTCATATATTGTGGTGTGTAGCTACAACTTCCCTAAAGGGATTTTAGTTCATTATCAGAGGTTTCCCTTTTCAGTATTAGGTAATTGTGTTTGATCTCTTTTACAAAGCATGCGATTGAAATTTTACAGATGGAAATGCTTTTTTTTTTTTTTTATTTTAATTTAAAACTACTTTTTCCACTCTTACCTGTCAGGTTTGCTGCTCCATTGGTTAGCAAGAAAGAAATGTCAGCACAGCATTAGATACTGAGATGTTTATAACAGTAAATTGCAGAAATCAAAAGGCTTACTGTGCAAGAAACAAACGATGCTGTTGTATCTTTGCTTTGCTAAGATTAGTTATGCTTCACTTCAGGGATTATACTCAATTACGCAGGATTTTTTAAATTCATTTCCAACACTACAGATTCCCAGGTGCAACCGGGGTTTGCACGTTAGAACTCTGCTACTTTAAGTCGTTTCAGCTGATTGCTTATTGTTTATACATAGAAGTCATCTCTTGACTCCTAATTGACGTATCCGTCTTTGCAAATCAAGCATGTTGGAGATCCTTGATTCATGTTCGAGTTCAATTTTAAAGGTATTGTAAATGCAAGTAATGTGAGTTAATAATCTTAAACAAGTATGTATGAAATACTCATATGAGGCAGTAAAATACATGTCACTAAACAAATATGTTAATCTGGGAATAAACATAACCTCTCTTTGGTTAGTGTCCATGTAGGGGATCAGTTGGTCTTTCCTAAGAGTTTAACAGAAGATAGTGGTTGTTCCCTTTTAAAGGTATAAGAAAAAAATATGTTTTGGGTTTGCACCAAAATACTTCTTAAACCTCTTATGACCACCGAATGAATCTTTCATTTGCGAAAATACTTCAGGAATTACGGTACTGGCGCTCCCTCTACAAATGCGTTACAAGCGTGTGATGACTAAAGCTTGCCTGTGATTGGACGCTCATAGTGCGGGGGTCCTGCATTCTATCATAATGACTACTGTGAGGTGAAGCGGTCCCTTTTTCTGCTTTCTGGTGGTATTTGAACCGTTAAACATGCTAAATGGTCCAGACGTTCCGGTTATGAAATGTGCATTGTCACATCCTGTCGGCGCAGACAGGTCTGCTTTAAGAGGGTTAATATAAAGTGTAACTGCTTTCCACTAATGGAAACCTGTAAGTCAGCAGAGGAGGTTTACGGATCATTTTAAATGTATCTTTATATTATACAAAGTTGAAGGAAGGATAAAAAGGTTTAGGCAAGAGTCAAAATGAAGGCGTACGTATAAAAGGTAATGTAGCTGATATATACATTCCTATGTAATCACACTAACTTTTTTCAGCTTCTGCTGAGTCTTCGGTTACTAATCTCACCTTCTAAAATTACACCTTGAGGACTACTGTGAATTTCTGCTTATGCCTGAACATTTGATTGAATGAACCCTGCTGAAAATTTGCCTAATGTAAATGGGGAGAGGAGACAAGGTAGCAAATACTGTGGAAAATAAATGAGGACATGCTTGTAAGCTTTGGACGCCCTGGCAAAACAGGAGGTTAGTATAAGGTCAAAGTAGGGATCTGGGGTAGAGTTCCCACATGGAATAGGTAATGGTAAAAGGGAAGGGGTTGGGATGGCTGGGAATAAAGCCCAGACCCCAGGATCTTTCTGAGGCAATACACACACACACAGTGATAAGCAGCAGATAGTCAAAGCTCTTCCCTCCTACGCTTGACTGATGAGCAGTGACAGTACGGGCTCCGACTACCACTAGGGGGTTTGAGATTAAAAAAAAGAAAAAAAAAAGACATTCTGATTTGCTTTAATTCACTGCAGCAAGTGTTTGCTACAGTGGTAAGCCAGTTTGCAATGTGTGGATGGATGAATCTGATTAACTTGCAGTCAGTGGATCTGACCGTAAAAGATTGTGGGCGTCTGTGCTTGATGGCTTGACAGTTTGGGTAGCTGCATGTTTGGAGTTATGCAACATTTAAGTATGTGTAATACTGAGAGGAGGGTCATAGCTAATGTGAGGATCAGTGTGCCTCAGATTTCAAGTTAAAATCTTCATCCTGGTGTGAGCATCTGAACATGCTAATATGTGCACAGGCTTGTTAAATAAGGATGCAAAAACTTTTTTTTTTTCCCTTTTAGACAGTGTTAGCACATCTGGTCTTACAGGATGCATTCCTTTACATTTATTTTACAATGACATTTCATTTTCTCACCTCTTATAAAGAAGGATGGCAATGACAATGCATATAATAAAGACGACTGCAAGCACAGGACCCACTACCCAGATGAGGCCTTCTTCCTCGTCGATGATTGGCTGCGGGTCTATGTCAGCTGAAACCACTGGGTCAGAGTATGGGCTAGTGGCATACATGATCTGAGAAAGAAAGAAGCAAATCAGAGGTCAAAATTAAACATAAAACAGGAAATTTAGCCTTTTTTTTAAAACGATGAATATCCTGCTGACTGAAGTTTACACAGCTTTTCTGTTATTTTATAAATATAAGAACTGTTTTATTTCTCAAAATGACCTCTTTGAATTGGAACAATCAAATGCTTCCACCTAATCTGTTACACACATATTTGTTGAGGTAGCGGTACAAATAAAGCCAATGCAAACTTTTTCTTGCTTCTTTTTTTTTTTTTTTTTTTTACAAGCTGCAGTTTGACCAGCCCAAAATTATCTTCTATATCTTTCCAATAGATGAACCTTGATTGAGCCATCTTATATAGTCTTGGCAAATATATGTCAAATTTAGTCATGTGGGAAGAAAATATATGCCTCAGTGAGCAAATTGGAGATTTGCCTTTTGCCATCATTATCGTTTTTGCTCTACCTGAACTCAGGGTTAGTGTAGAGAGTGTGAAGCAGCACTATAGACCCCGGGGCTCATCAAATCCATCATCTCGCCTGCAGCTACCTAATCATGCGGCTTTCTCGTCTTTAGTCTACGCAGAAATGTTCATGCATACACACAGACACACACTAGCTGCAGCGACGAAGATAAGGTGGACCATACTTAGGATGCAATTAAAGAGTAACTCCGTTATCAAGGTGTTCTCGCGATCAGCTAAGGTCTTAAGGCGTTTGTCTCCCTAAGGCAGCAAGGGTGAGCTTCTTGCTGCTGATTTCATTTTTATTTTCCACCAAAGCCTCACAAGTATTCAAAGTAAAACATCTGACCAGATACAACCTTCAATGCTCAGTGCAGACGAAGTGAACTAAACACCCATTTGAGCAGATTTTAGAACAAAAAAGCTTAAAATCACTTGAAAGGAAGATTGCAGACAAGCAAGATAAACCTAAATATAATTGAGTGAACTGAGATTACACCGTAAAAGGATGAAAAAAAAAAAAAAAGACGTACATTTTCAGACGTTTCCAGAACAGCAAGGACAAAGAAGATGTATTCCTGGCCATTCTGCAGTTTCTTGTTTTCAAAGTCTCCATAGACCTTGCCATCTCCCAGGGTGAACTCTTTGGGCAGGTCTTTGAAATAAGCTGCAATATAAGTTTTGGGTTCTGCATGTCGCTGGAACCGAAGGCCTCTGCTTGTTTGGTTTATCTCCTTCAGCAGCTGCAGGTTGGAGAAGGATACAAACAGTTGATAACATACAAGGATACACAGTACACAGATGAAAACCTATCCACACTCACTGAATGTCTTCTTTTTTTTTTTTTTTTTGGCTAAGCTGAAAATGCTGATTGCAAAAAGCAGAACATTACAGAAAAGATCAATGACTTATTTAATCTGTTTTTGGACTACAAAAGATTGCGAGATTAAAAGATTGTGAGAATTTCCAGCATATAAAAACAGCTGAGGATTATCCAACAGCTTCAAACACACAAAAAAGACTGAATTAATTCAAAACTTACATGACTCAATCTTTTTTTTTTAATTGTTGATACAATCAAAAGACGTTCTGCTTAAATGTGTCGGCAAATAGAATCTGGGGTAAAATTTGCCAGTATTTAATAAGTATGCAGTTATGCATTTATTCTAAATATGAATAAATGTTCAAAGTGAGGATAAGTTATGTATCTTACTAACAAGTGGCCTTAAAGTTTGATTAGCAATTTATTGCATATGAAACCCATGCTCCCCTTGTTTTGTTTTTTTTTTTTTTGTTTTTTACTTATTTAGACTTTCCTTGGGTAAGTAAATTCCCTACCTTCCATTTCCCAGCTGTCAATAATAATGATTCTCAGAGGCTGAAAGAAACATGATGCCCTTAACACGAATCTGTATCATCAGACTTCACATTTTTAGTACAAAGCATGGATGATAATTATGCTAATCAAGCCTGGCTAGTTGTTTCAGTGTCTGAATGCATATCTCTGACTCATGTGCACAGATGATAGTGTGTATGCGCTGTATGCTGCTGTCATTCACATTAGGTGTGTGTGTGTGTTCCTGTGTGTGCTTTGTTTTGGCTCCGGGGCTGTTAGTGCTGCCCGATAATGTCTTCAATCATCTCTCCTGTCAACACGGCTAAATCTAACTGCCCTTGGGAAAAGTTGTGAAAAGGTGAGTGCCAATATTGACAAACAAATAAATTCTGACAGAGGGGTGACTTTTGGGCAATCGGTCAAGGCTACCGACATGGGCCTGTGGGTATGAGCTGTAAAGTCAATGCTGGATGAGACATTGTGTGTTTTCTTTTATCCTACTCAACATGATGTATTGTGATCTTTATATCACGGGGGGAAAAAAAAGTAGGAAGGCCTCCTTAAAAAAAGAGCATTTGATTTACAGTACACATTACATGTAGGACTATTTGCCAGAATATAAAATGGCTATAACCAGAAAATAGATGAGTTTCTATTTTTTAAAATACTTTTCAAGAAGAGAAACTACAATAAAAGCTGTGCTGGATTTGCAGAACCATCAGCTTTTAGTCTGTGACACTATCTATGGGAATATGTAAAATGTAATCACAGCTTAAAGCACATTGTGATAAAAGCTTTCATTTGCCTTCACATTAAGTTATGCATGCAACACGCCAGAGCACCAGAATTATCTCACTTGGCTAAATATAAAAGTCGTCAAGTGTTCTGTGCATAAGCAGTAGCCTAGCTTTGCCTCGAACGAGGAGAGACATGAAGGCCTGATGTAGCTCTTCAGGTAATTACCGCAGACACAAAGAGGAGGAGGTGGGGATGGGATTGGAGTTTGCAGTGCACTTGATGGCTACTTCATGTTCTCATTTCCATATGAACAGTCTCTCTGTAGCTATTTGCGTCAATCAGTAAGCCTCATCTTGTGTCTATCCTGCCCACTTAAGCACTTCAACTTATATTTTCCTGTTTTGTGAAAATAAATATGCAGTGTCTGCTCATCTTAGACCGAGTTAAGAAGCTGAATTCAGTGACTGAACAACAGAAGAATAACTTGGAATTTGATTAAGACTATTGGGTCATTATTTTCTGACTGACAAGATTGTAGCAGTTGAACTTACCTCTTCCAAATTCATCTCATCTGGGCTGTCCCATGGTTTAAAAAACTTTCCTGTGCGCTGCTTCTTCAGAGGTACAACCAAGAGATAATAACCCCTGCAAATGTTAAGATGTTAAGGTGAAAGAATCAGTGGCACTTTTTGATTTTGAGTCAAGGATAAATACGGATTTTAAAGGATTTTCACCCCCCCACCGAAAAAAACAAACAAAAAAAATTCATGAGGGTGCCAGTTAGTTGGGCATTACACTAGCTCGCATTAGCCAGCATTGTACTGTGGCAAGCTAATGGGGAGCTAATTAGCTCACACCCTGGCATGGGAGACAGTGGGCCAAGTGCATCCAGCAACATTAAAAAAACAAGATGGTTTTGAAGCTTCAGTCACCAATCAGATGTGTTCCTTGGCCTTCTGACAACCGTGGGCTTTGTTGAAAGGTTGTAAGAGACTTTAAAAAGCTTAAAGAAGTGAGCATAGATAAGTTGGGCTGCTCCAGTGGGTAATGACTGAGGTGAAGTGGATATTACACCGAAATGCAGGGATGAATATAAATTATGGTTTTGGAAGAATCATCCCAAACAAGGTCAGCTATCGAGTTGAGTTATCTATTTCCAGTCAGTTTATTTGTAAAAACAGTAAAATAATTCATTTTAAAAAAGTCTATTAGTAATGATAAGGACATGAAAATGGGCAGAGGTAGTTGTGAATTGCTGTCAATATGTCTTTACAAGATATATTTATAGTAAAAAGGGCATTTTAGCAAGTTAAATTATGTGAGCAGCTTCTTTTTCCAAAGCAAAGAAATCAAAGAAGTTCTCCTGCATTTAAACACTAGTACAATGAACAATTGTGCTTACCTTACTTTATCAGAAGTCTGCACCGATGGTAGTTCTACAGTCACCATACCATCAGAGTTGGTCTTGCCAATCAGGTAGGGTTTAGTACGGAGAACATCTGGGGCAGTCTTGGTGGATACGCGATGCTGGAGACCTCCGGCACTGTTCCCACGGTTAGTCAAGAGGAAAGAGTACTGCGTCTCTGGTTGAAGGCCGGTGATTAGCTTCTGTGTTAACTTTCCATCCACTTCCACACTCAACCCATTGTCATAGAGGATCTGTGAGAAAATTAGTTGATACTTTATAAAGTAAACACTGCAGGAAAGCATTCTACATGTACCTGTGGTTTCAAGTTACCAGCTTCCAATGATGCCTGATAATGCTTACAGTGAAAGGTTGTGCAGGGTTGTAGGTCTCTGGAATTTCCCATGTCAGAAGCACCGATGTCTTCGTAGCAGCTTTCACGTGAAAATTTTTTGCAAACACTGCTAAAAGAAAGGGGGAGCAGTTGATTTAGAAACAAAACCTACTTTTTTTTTCCTTTAAACATCCCATACTGGTGCTTACCTGAAATGATCTCCTTCAAAACCAGACTGAAAGCAGTACTAAATTGAACTCAACACTATTTTCTTACCTTTTTTGTTTTTTTGTTTTACTAACACCAGCTCCTATAATTAATGACTGATCTTTGCTTAACTGACAAGACATAAAGAGACATACATACTTACACCATGCGTGTTCTTAAATCAAAGATTAAAGACAACAATGATAGGGCTGTATGTTAATAAAGTCTTCTGGTTGAATCAACTTCTGCCAAGTGAGGCATTCAGAGGAAGTTGCGGTTGGACAGGGCTGAGCAGGGAAAAGGTTGATTTTTAGAAGGGAAAGGGCTAAGAAGGTTCAGGGACTGGTCCTACCTTGATCCACAGGCTGTGTCCTGAATTGGACACTTGGGCTATAGGGACCAGAGCCCTTGCTGGTGAAGGCACACATTTTAATATCATAAGTGGTGTCTGCCCTAAGGCCATCCAGGGTGACTGTTGATTCCGGGGCAGTGATGAAGAGTTCAGAGGGACTGCGTGGGCTGTTGATGTCTTTGTACTGCAGAGCGTATTTCACTATTTTTCCATTTCGTTCTGCCAGGATTACAGGTTGCCAGCTAACCTGAATGGTGGTGGTGGTGGCGTCTTCTGCTTTAATATCCTGAGGGTAGCCACTTGGAACATCCTCATTTGTGGTTACTTCTTTGACTGTCTCTTCACCAAAGCCCACCTTGTTACGTGCTGAAAGTCGGAAAGTGTATGAGGCTCCTTTATGAATCTCTTTGGTTGTGTAGTGGTTTTCTCGTTCTGGAAATTCAATTACAGTGAGAGGATCCACATCTTTGCGGCCAAAGCGAAGGCGATAGCCTTGCAGGGCCCCATGGGTTACTGCTGGGGGATGCCACTGGAGGAGAGCCGTGCCCATGTTGGTTGTACTGACCATTAGCCGAGGTTTCTCTGGAACTAATGGTGGTGATAGAGAAAAGAGACAGAGACATATTATCCATCGGGAGAAAAAAAAGAGTCTTAGGATTACACTTAGATTTCCCCATTTTACTTTTAGTCTCTTTCTTTATTAGATTAGCAAAAAAAAAAGAAAAGAAAGAAGGCAGTACAGCTCATCAGTGACAGTTACATTACCTGCGCCAGTGGTGGTGATTAGTTTGGGCTTGCTGCGAGCACCATCGCCCTTTGTCGTATATGCTGCCACTGTAACAGAGTATGTGGTCTCGGCCTGCAGCTCTGAGATGATCATTTCCTGGAAAAAAATAATAATAATAAACTTCAAGTGCAGAACTTTTACTTCCCAATTTACAGATATTTGCAAGCAGAGAGATAGAGGTAGGATGTGAAGAAACATTCAGTGCGAACAAACACGTTCTTTCATATCTCATAAAACTGAGGCAAACTTCACTGAGTGAGAGCAGTATTGATAAGAACTTTTTATAAAAAAATTACAAATAAGTTATTTTTGAGTAAACCAATGACATTGTCAGACTAGGATGATAGAAAAATGGATAATCATTTGGATATGCAATGTTATCTGTTTCATTCAAGTTTGTTCCTAAATAAAAAAAAGTTCCTAAATAAAAGGTCCAATGAGACATCCCACCTGTAGTTTTTAAAGTAGCTATAAAATGCTAAAGCTATAAATGAATATCGGGGCAAAAAAACTTAATTTGAACAAGATTCCAAGAGTCTGTCAACAGGCCATGCATGCAGAGGATGAAAAGCAGGGATAATAACATGAAACTTAAGCTTTCTACTCACATGATCAGTAGAATCGTCATATTCCCACTGATTGTGATATCCAGGTTCAAAGAGAAAAAAATAGACACGCCAAATAAACAATTAATTACTAGTTAATTACAGTTATTTGTTGTCATTTATTGCAACTATACCATACAGATCAATAAGTGCCAATGTCATCTTTCTAGTAACAAGTTAGTTGAATACTTGTATGGCACAAGTGGAAAAAAAAAAAAAAAAACATGTACCACTAAAAATAAAAGACATTGGTGTTACCCATGTAAAGGTGAGAGATATAGCAGTGCACTGTGCCTGAGGAATGAGGTGGCTGACTGTGTGGGGGGTGTTGTACCTGGGCATCATCAATCAGGATGTCCTTGATGACTGGCTGTCCTGTGGGCTCTCCATTAACCATCCTGACATAGTGCACCTGGTATCCTCGGATCTGACCGTGCTGCTTGGTGGGCACCGGTGAACGCCAGATCACTTTAATTGATGAGGAGTTGACAGCCTCCACCTCAACTTTACGAGGTGGCCCGCTAGGAACTGGAGGAACACCATGGGATAGAAGGAAAAAAGGTCAAAATTATAGAGGACCCCTTCACCTGCCTAGCAAGCCTTGCCCAAGCTGAAGCGCAAAATGTGAGCACCGCTTTGACCACCCCCCCACCCCCTTTAAAAAAAAAAGAAAAAAAAAAAAAAAGAAAAAAAAGGGCACAAAAGTGCCTCAAACTGCAACAAGCACTGCATGAGATTAATATTTCAACAATGGTGAGGGGAAAAAATAGAAAAACAAACAGCAAAAACAGGTCTGACAACTGACCTAATCTTGAAATATTAAAAATGAGTTGAGTGGATTATAAAAACATGGGATAAAAATATGTTTTTTTTTCCATCAAAATAGCCAAGTGGAGCCAAAAAGGGCTTCAAGACTTCAAATGCTTGAAGCAGGTAGAATAATTTTGGCTGTGAAATAAAGGGAAAATAAATCTAAAAAAAGATGATAGTCTATCACATGACAGAAAAATGCGTATAAATGTTTTAAAAAAGCGCCAATTTTTTCCACTTGCTGCTGATGCCACTCTCCAAAAAATCTCCTGTTGTCATGAAAAGATGAAAAATCAATTCTTCCCATAAAAATTTGAAAAAAAAAAAAAAAGAAAAAAGGGAGCTGCAGTCAATATTTAGGGGGGGGGGCAAAGACAAGTGGGACAGTAGCTGAAGGCCTGCAGCTGTAAATGCCATACCATCTGTTGAAATTGAGCAGAGGTGGGGGGAGAAAAAAAAAAGTTTAAAAAAAAGTGCTTGTGTAAGTCACAGTTTGTTTTGGACACCAAAAAAAAAAAAAAAAATCCAGAACGTAGCCGACAGCATCACGTAGTGTTATTTCAGAAGCAGGCAGAGTGGGTAGATAAGAAGAGGTAGATATAGGCAAGATTGTTAGTATTTCATGAGGTAGGTTAAAAGGGGTAGAATGGGTTTGCAGCTGGAGCTTTGCGAACACATACCATCCTCCTCTGTGCGAATGAGCTGTGGAAGGCTCTCCGGGCCTGCTCCAACATCTGTATAAGCATTGACTGTCACACGGTACTCTGTCCATTTTTCCAAGTTTTCCAAAAGGTACTCAAAATTTTCCGGAGGGATGCTGGAGATTTGATGGGTAGTGGTATCCTCCCCTTCAGTAGCAGTGTACTGGATGGTGTATTGTGTTATGATCCCATTTTGCAATTCCACTGGTGGTGGCCGCCAACTTACCAGGATGTTGGTGGAGCTGGGGCTAGAACACTTGACATCCTGAGGTGGGCCTGCGGGCTCTGCTTTGTGGGTTGGTTTTGTAGCAAGTGCAGGGTTTTTATTTCATTTTGTTTGTTGAGGACATTCATTGAGTTGGATTTGTTGTTTTCAAAGGGGTTTCAGTTTTTTGTTTTGATCGGGGTGATGATGGAGAATTGACCAAACAAAGGAAAAAGAAAAAGAAATTAAAATGAAATGAAATGACCAAAAAAGGAAAATGACTTATATGGGCAAATAAAAAGCTTTTTTTTTTTTCACAATATCACAAATAAAGACAACAAAGGCAAAGACAAACAATAGTGTACACAGTCATGATGGATGGAGGATGTTGATTGGAAACGGGAAAGCTTAACAACACAGTATGCCACTTACCTTTTCTATGGAAAAAACACAAATAAAATAAAGTGAAACTAAAATACACACACTGATATGCTATTTCTTAGATCCTTAATTTGTAAATGAAAAGTTATTTGAAATAACTTGAGATATAATTCAGGAATAAATAACTCCATGTACATGAAAATAATTCATATTTTGCAAGCAGTTACCATCAATCCAAAAACATAAAGGTTGATGCTGTAGCTACTTTAAAATAGAAAAACGTTGCATTTTTCACCAACCTTTCCGAAGCCTGTTGGTTTGTGGTAAAAGCCTGATTGTACAACAGAGAACTTCCCAAGGAGACATGACTGTTTATTTAAATTCTGATAACAATGGCATGCACCGTTTTCTTGCATTAATGGCCTCAAAACGCAAGACTGGGCAGAGTTTGGATATTAGAACTTTCATACCCACCTGATCTCTGCTTCAGTCAGTCAAAGCCCTCAGATTTACATGACAGTTTAATCATATTACATTGTTTTGTGTGTGTACGTGTCTGTGTGACCCGGGAGGATAAAATAGCCTTCTGTACATAACTTCCAATTGTTCATTTTGTCCTAAATCTGAGGTCTTTGAAGGGTATCCCTTTCTAAAGTAATTCATATTGTGAGCTTTCTATGCTCTTAGTAGCCCAAAATGCTCATCATTCTAGTTTGAATGGAGCATTGACTCTTTTCAAATATCCTATGGGGTCCCAATTGGTTCTTACCACAGCAGCTACATAGAAAGCTCAGTTTGTAAACGTGTCTACTCTCCAGTTATGGCTGACATGCTATGTCAAGAGACAAGGCATTGTATTATTTTTTTTTTTTGTTATTTATAATACAAATGAAGATTGGAGAATAGATATGAACAATATTGAGGACTTTAACATTGATGTCAGTCAAGTCTGCTTTGGCGGAACAAAGATGAAAAGAAGTGGCTTTTAAAACCTTGTCAACTGACTTTGCATGAAAGCCTGTTTATGCTCTCCATGCTGCCCTTTTAAAGTTAATGCTACATAATCTGCTAGTCTACAGGTACACTATTAGTATTTAAATCTTGAGAAATTTTCAAATGCATCAAACATATGAAAAAAAAAATATGCCTGGGCTTAGTCAGGCATTACTGCTATTTTTGTCATGTTTTGGATGTTGCTGCTCACAAAAAAATATATATATATTCCAATGCATTTGAAAATGTGTTTCTTCATAAATATTTCAAACTTTGTCAGATAAGGAAGAAGACCTACGTGTCTGTGGAGTCTCTGCTGAGATCTCACTGGTGTACGCTCCGACTCCATGTTTACTACGAGCTGCCAGCCGAAAAGTATAAGTAGTGAAGGGCTTCAAGTCCTTCAGTAGATATGTTGCAGTTGGTTCAAAGCTGATTCGTTTCTGTGAAGAGAGTTTGACATTGTAGCATTTTATATGCAAACAGTGAGCAAAAGAACACGGTTTTATACAGTTTGATTCTATATAAAGCATTATTTTAATATGCTGATTTAAACTAAATATGACCCTCTACCTTTAAAGCTAGTGTCAGATAATAGTTATTCTTCTTTGTTAAAAAAAAGGGAAGTTAAAACAATTTAAACTGCTTATTTCTCATATAGTATGTTCTAACTGTGACTCTTAAAACAGTAAAATTAGAATGGCATTACATGTATCATGCATTTTGTTCATATATTGTTAGAAGACATACAAGGAAACTATTTAGCTTACCAGTGATCTGTAAATGTCAAGCTCATAAATATAAATTGCATAATAATAGGACATAGAAATATTTTTCAACCATGTCCAGTTAAGTGCTCATAACATTGCTATTCTACAAAGAGTAGGAAGATACAAATCAAATCTTATAACATAACATTACAGCAAAACAAAATCTTATTATACTGACGCCACTGAATATGCAATTATAGACTTAAACTCTGAATAATGAACTCAGTGACTTCATACTGGAATATAATTACCTCTTCTCTGTCGTCTTTTTTGCTGTACAACAGCTCGTATCCCGTAACTGAATTTTCTTGTCCAGTTTGTGCCGGAGCGTTCCATGAAAGTAAAATACTTGTTTCTGATTTGGCTTCTCCTTTGAAGTCAGTCGGTTGAGAAGGAACTGGAATATCAACAAAGACGTGTTTTGTTACATTGCATTACTCTTAATATGCTGCATGATTCACTTGCATTTCAGTCATACTGTTCTTGCATCAGTATCCAACTTATAAGGAGATGCAGTTCTGCCGAATCAGAAGTACACATTTAATAAAATGCATTTTTATTTTTAGAATTCTTCATATACGAGTAAACAGAAAACTTTATGCTTTTTGTTTTAAACCGATTTTCATTTTTCTTTCCTAATTGAAACGCAAACTGAAGTGGTAGCTGGCAACCTGGAAATGTCCATACAGTATATGTTTACAACACACAACTATGACATGCTTTTAAGAAGGGGCTCCAAGAAAATTTGTGACCTTTGAGTTTTAATGCAGACCAGGAACATTTTATGATGTCATCAGCATTAATCTTGAATAAAGAGTAAACCTACCTCCAGTTTTAGCGATGATCTGCAAGTCTGGAGAGAGGGGTCCATCACCTACTGATGTGTACGCCAAAACCTTGATGTAATAGGTCTTATTTGGGATAAGGCCTTGGATGGTAACAAAGTTGGAACCTCTGACAATCTGCTTCTCCCAGAGGTTAACGTGTTGGGTAGCATCCATGGTGTAGTAGACTCTGTAGCCCATGATCTGCCCGTTAGCTTCTTCTGGTTCATCCCACTGGATGACAGCTGTAGTGGTGCTCATCATGTGACCTCGGACCTGCCTAGGGGCAGTGCTTGGGGCCTGCTCTGCTGTTTTGGCCTCAATGCTTTCGCTGGCTGGCCCTCGTCCAATATTGTTAACCGCCACCACCCGGAACTCGTAGTCAGAGTAAGGGCTGAGTCCTCCCACGCTGTATCTGGTGGTGGCTACGCCATCTATTTCTTTGTACAAGTCATCCGAGTACTTGGATTTGTGTTGGATGATGTAATAGGACACTGGTTCAGGATTACCAGAGTCCCAAGTCAATGTTATGCTTGTTGCTGTGCGCTCAGTTACTACAGGAATGCCAGGAGCCTTGGGTAATGCTGGGATGAGAATAGTTACAAAAATATTCATTAAAATGATAACACATTAGAAATTGTCAAAACTTTGATCTTTGTAAAGTAATTTATTTAATAAACCAAGGACGTGTTTAAGCCAAGGAGAGAGAAGCTTGTATTTTTTCATGTTCAGCATTAAACAGTGTTGTTGTTGTCGTTAATCTCAGATTTCTCTTTATCCCTTTAATAATTAAACAGGTGAATTTATCACTTTAATTTCCCCCACTGTTGCACGCAGCAAAAGATATCAGGGCAATAGATTGTCTTTATATGCCATCTGAAGTAGGCTACTGGGGGAGCTGCCTGATCGTTATATTGTGACTAATATCTCTCTGTTATGTCTCAGAAAAACAAAGCAGGGTGTGTGTGTGTGTGTGTGAACGGGAGTCTCTCCCTTAATGCACAAGAATATGGCGACAACAATCTGGGATATCTCTCTGGTCCGCTGCAGCACAGATATGATTACTCTCAGATAAGCTCTACGGAGGACACCACACAAATATTCCCTACATTTCCACCATAACATCTTGCAATTAGAAATGGTGAGTGTGTGGCTTTGTAGTTTTCCAGATGAGTGATAAGTTTCACTATCTTCTGCATCTTCAGTCTGGCATCAAATGCTCTGAGACTGATATCAAGGTAAAAATTTAAGGAAACCTCTGCAGATAAGTTCTTGTGGCCAAGAGAGTTGAACAAGTTTCTATTTCCACTACTGTCTTAGAATTCTTATAAAGTTTACAGTTGTTAATTATATAAAGGAGTGATAAACAGCAGCTTTACCTTTTACTGTTATCTGTGCTACAGCCTCAATCACCCCAAGGGTTGACATGGCAACACATGTGTAATTGGCTGACTGCCGGACGTCTGTAAGCTCCAAAACGTTCCGTCCAATGGGCATGTCGTCCTCTGGAGTAAGGTCCTCGGCACCCAGCATCCACTTAACATATGGCATTGGAGAGCCCACTGCCACACAAGTGATATTAACGCTGCCTCCTGGCATGATCTCATTGTCTGTAGGTGGAATGGAGAATCGTGGTGGCACCCGACGCACTGGGGTGAAATACAGAAAGATAAAGGACAAAATGAAGTATACACAAATAAAGCTACAATATGGAGTCTTGTATGAGAAAGATTTCATTTTGCTGTTGAATGTTGTCCAAGACAGTACTATTTATGCAAATGTGAATATCAGCAGACTGATAATAAATTAATCATGGCATAAAAACATACAATGTTTCTTTGACAGGTATTTTATGATACAAAAATTGAAAAGAATAAACAAACAACTTAAAAGCATTCAAACTTAAGCTTAGATTTTGTGGTGGATGGGTAATTACCAGCACGAGCATCATGCACAACCTACTGCATCACCATCAATACAGATATAGAGAACTGTGCTGGAGAGTCAACAGCAATCCACAGTTGTACGTAAAGACAACTTCCAGCTGATGTGAAATAATGTGCTGCATAATAATGCACATCTTCACATCATACAGACAAAAAGGTAATATACTGGAGCTGCACACACACCAAAGAGGGATGATGTTATTCGGTGCAGTTCTGGCTTGTTGTAAAAGTAAACTTGTGCTGTCAAATGTTATGCTTTAACACTAGATTAACTTAACACTGATAATACAATCTATGAGGAGGAACAGACAAAAGAAGAAGATATTTTCATTTACCAAATAAAACTATTCAATTCTTTTTAAGGAGAAGTCATGGAAGATATGAAGCCTGCTATGCTTTATGCTAGACCACTTTTAATGGCAGTAAATTCACCAAGGTGGCCAAGGAATGTAAACTTTTAACACTAGCTGTAGAATT
>JBAMIG010000005.1:6673436-6687759 GCA_037177335.1 Kiunga ballochi
TGCTAGACCACTTTTAATGGCAGTAAATTCACCAAGGTGGCCAAGGAATGTAAACTTTTAACACTAGCTGTAGAATTCAAAACTGTGGCAGACAGCTATGAGATGGTTCATAAAGCAGCAATGTATCAACATTACATTTCTAGCTTCTATGATTCAAACTGCTCATGACAATTAATCAAAACCATGAACATGAAATGCTACAAATTGAACGTGTTTCAAGAGAACTACAAGTCTTTAAGTGCGGTTGGACAAAAAGGGCCAACAGAGGTCATTCATAATTGAGGGTTTGAAGAAAACCATTGTTCTTATAAGATGACTATAATAGACGGTAAAAGATCTGCATCTTTTATAACTTATAAGGCTTTCTTCTTTAACCATAAATCAACATTATGCAGCATTGTAGTATATATCATGTTGACAGGGGTTAAATGCATATCATTTGACAACACCAGCAGATACCCCTTACCCCCATTAGTAAATACACAGCTTAAAAAATCAAAATAATAAAAAAAAATCCCTACAATTTTAAGTAAAGTTAGTTTTTATTTACATTTACAATGTTATGAACACATGGATGGCCTAAAGGTCTTGTAGACGGGAGCAAAGTCCATCATGCATACAGGGATAATACGAGACTCCAGGAGACAAACATGTACAAGAATTATAGAAGGGAAAATGCTGGAGGGCAAAATAAGTAATACAAGGGTATCAAAGGATGCAAATGGAAGGGTTAGCCTGCTGCACAAGCTAAACGTTCTGGGAGGACTGAGGGAGAACAGACAGAAAAGGGAAAAGAAGGCAGCTACATCTTCATACAAAACATTTTATCAGTTTGGATTTGTCTGGCAAAAATATGTAGATATGTGAGAAACATAGGGACAAACCCAAACAGGGATTACCAAGTACTGTTATACAACTTAAAGGGAGCATTCGGATTATAAGTAAAGTCAGTGTTACTACTCATGTCATTCATGATGAATTAATGTCTTCTTGGTTTAGATTATTCAGATAAGTAAGCCTTTAAATAACTGTTATGCAATATGCCACTTGCAACCATTCAAATTCAGATATTTATTGGCCATTAATGTACCCTCTTATTATATTGGGTCTGTAAAATCTATAGTTATTTGTGGAGATATTTACTACACTTGACTGTAACAAGGGCCATGCACTTCCTATTGCCTGCTACTAATTCACAAAGCCCATTCTGTCGAGCAGACTGCACCTCTCCAGAGGGGAAATCTTGGGGAACTGCTTGCATTATTAAATACGTTTCTCTCACTCCATATTTAATTAATATCCAATTGAATCCCACTCCCCACAGACATAATATTATCCTGCTCATTTGAATATCATTACATTTGTCAAGACTTGTGGAGAACACTCGAAATGCATCATTCTTTCATGACTTCCTGAGCAGTAACATCCTCATCTAAAAAAATGTCTAATCTCTGTGGGCAAAATTGTTTTTCCAGCTTGATGCTTGAGTTTAGTGCCAATTGCAACAGAGGGTGTATTTTTCTTCAGCATACTTTTATCTGTGAAAGAATTCAGTTGGTGAGAGCGCCAGAAGGGGAACTGCTTAAATGGCTACATGCAGAAAACCCACATAAGTTAACGATTTGTTCCTGCTTCCTTTTAAAGTCTATTTTCCCTACTGGCATGCTGGGCTTTGAGTCATCAGAAGAACCAAGCAGGAACACTGACAAGGTAAAGACTGGGAAAAGGAGACAACTAGTTCAAACATTAACAAGTGATCATGCACATAGATCGTCAGGCAGATGCAAATATCTTCCCCACCGTCCCACCTTAAAGATGCAAACATGCGCCACCTGTTGGGACAGTCAAGCATTTTGACAAGGACCAGGGGCATTCTCAATGGGAACATAAACACTGAATGTGAAACAGAGAGAAATGACACTGATAAAAGCAAAAAAAAAAAAGTTTTAAAAACTAAAATCTAAGATAATTATGTATTGGTGCTTTTATCTCTGTAGATTGAGGTCACTGTAGTGACCCAGAAAGAAAAGAAGAAGACACGTTTTTGCTGTTTTGCATTGTGTTCAAAAAGTTAAAACAGACCAACCTTCTCGTAGCTCTGAGGGATGTAGGAAATTTGATGCAGAAAAAAAAAATAGGAAAGGAGAAAAAACAAGGGAAACACAGAGAGTAAAAAGGCCATGTTTATAGTGTTGAAATGCTGCGCAAACACACCCCCCCAAAAAAAATCTATTAGTCTTTGGGGAGCAGGGAGCTCCTTGTATCTCCTTGAGCCTTAAACAATAAGAATAAAGACTAAAAAATAGATTTTTAAAACATGTCCTGCTCTTGCCTTGTAGTTAATTGTCCAAATATGTGTAGTTTTGTCTTATTTTATATCTTATGAAATATATTTTAAGATGGTTGACGAAATATATCAATAGAAGCTAACCATGATATAAAAAAAATATATATAAAAAAAACAATCTTTGTAACAATTTTACTATTTACAGATGGCTTTGATCAAAGATAAAATTAAATACTGCTTCAATGGCTGACTGTATGGTGAAGTACATTTAAATTAACTACATGCAATGAACTTAAAAACTATAGCTACTATAAATGTAGCAGTGTTTTCTTTTAGAAACTAATTTTATATGTGGGGTACTATAAGAAGTATGTGCTGTAATTGGATGAGTGAATTATACATTTTGTTCTCCCTCTTTTAAAAAATAAAATATAGTCACAAACAAACTAAATTTACTTTAACGGATCCTTCTAGTGTTAATCAGTGAAGGATGCAAATAGTATTTATACCGCTGGAATACAGTAGGGACCAACGGAGGAGGCCTGCCCATCCTTTCCATCCCCTCCGGGCAGGTTTTAAAAGTAATTAGTAGATTAACGCAGCAATCAGTCTCATCCCTAGTGTTAGGCTTGGGATAACCAACAGAACAGACCAGAAACAAATAACATAGCAGATACTGTAGGTTCAAATCAGTGCAGGTAAGCCAAGTGCAAGGAAGAGAAAATAAACCATAACGAAGCATACTTACAATCACAGGACATGGCCCTTGCAGACTTTATCGGTCATTTTAAACAATTCTCATAAATTTTAAAGAGACTGTTATATCATGTGTGATTAAAGCATACTGGTTGTGTTGACACATGCTTCCTACCTCTGACATATAGATTCGCTGGCGCAGAATAACGGGTCCCATCGTTGTTGGTTGCCACACATTCATACTTCCCCTGGTCAGACTCTTCACTTTGCTCTATCTGGAGGGCTCCTAGTTGGGGATGACACATGGGGCAGCAAAGTAGATGTGGTTACACTTATGTTATTAGCGGCAAGATTACAAATAAAAATGAAAAGAAAAAAACTATTTTTAAAAAACACAAAACAAGCTTGTTTGGCCTTGAGAAGGCCAGCATAAGCCCCCTCCATTTCTAGTTTTTTTTTTATATCCTTTCACTCTTTAGCAGCTTGGGCAGTTTTGGGAAAATTGTTATTAAACAGTCTCCAGTACTGCCTGAACAAAATTATATTCATGTATTTGTTGCCAGTATATTTGAGACCTTGTCCTCCAATCAGTATTACAACTTGGTCCATTGGCTGAAATTAAATGGAGACTGTGTAATTCTCCTAAAAGAGATAACTGCAACTGATCATGCAAGACATTAAAATTTTCCTTTACAGAGCTAGGAAAACATACATAAATGAAAACAAACACTGAAAAAAATAAATATATACTTAAGTTATGTTTACTATCTTATGCATTTAATCTGTAAATTACATCTCTTTTATATCTCTTTAAGGATATATATATATAAAGTTTTATTATTTAGAAGGTCTTAAAAAGACACCCATCCTAGTGCCAATGGTAACAAAAAAAAAGTAGCATGTTTTACTTAGAAAAATAGGGGCAAGTCCATCAAAATACAACATGTCACTGGACTGGTCATTATGGGGATGAGTGATACTGCTTCAGGGAAACATGGATCAAACAAAAGAGGTTTACACTATAAGAAAGCAGCATAACAAGGGAGGACAATTGAAAGAAAGAAATTTAGAAATGTTTTTTTTTTTTTTTAGCATATTCAATCACAGATCAGTTGTAATATTCAGCCTAGGAATTAATTTGGGACTTCACCTGGGTGAAGCAACTTTTTAGAAAAAAAAAGCAGCGTTTAAAAAAATTCTTTAAAAAAATGCTGCTGTTATCTGAAAAAAATGTAATTGAAGTATTATGTAAAGCAAAACCAACATATAACCCTCTGTAACAAAAGTTTTGACATGCAAATCTTATCAAGAAATGTATGTCGACACAACTTACAACCTTCTGACAACCCTTAGCTGAAAAATAAAATGCATTTGTATTAGAAGACAAAATTCAAAATATCGGCCTGAGCCAACAAGAATGCAACCAACCACTGCTTTAGCTTGTGAAAGCCGCAAAAGACACCCATAAAAATCCACTAATGGGATCAGCAGTGTGGTGTCACATGACCCAGAGAAAAATGGCTTTATGCATCAACAACTCTCCAGCTCCATGTCACACGGCAAAAATGAGCCAATCAGGTCCTCGCCAGACTCTACTGTTTGCCTTTTCCCAAACCCTGAAGAAAAAAAAAAAAGTCAAAAAGTAAAATAGTCTCCAAACCCAAGAAAAGTAAGAAAAATAGGTGAAAGAGGGAAAAAAAAAGCACCGTAGAAACTTTATCAAAAAAGTGGTTGTTTGGGCTTTTTTTGTAGAGGTACAGGAGAGGAAAGCAAATAGAAGAAATGGAAAAAAAATAGTTTGCAAAGATAGAAAGAATTCTTTGGGAGAAAAAAGCAGAGGAGAGCAATGTTGTCTTCAGCATGCCTGCGTGATTCCACAGCATCTGTGCATATTTTTAGTGCTGAACAAGAACAGCTAAGGGGGAAAAAATGCTTGGTTGTTTTAGTTGGACAAAAAGAGGGACACATGATTCGCTATGGCCGAAAA
The DNA here is from genome assembly GCA_037177335.1 of Kiunga ballochi. Lineage (NCBI taxonomy): Eukaryota > Metazoa > Chordata > Actinopteri > Atheriniformes > Pseudomugilidae > Kiunga > Kiunga ballochi. The sequence continues at coordinate 6,678,407 of JBAMIG010000005.1, forward strand.
GAAAAGAAAAAATGAACGTCAAAATATAGTTTGAAAAAAAAATTGTCATTGGATATGCTTATTTCAGCCAAGGCAAGCATATCACAACTGAGCTAAACGGGCTTTGAAACAAGAATATAAAGAAGTAAATAAAGCGTAGACAAATGATGGAATACTAATTTAGTCAACAAAACAGGACAAAGAAGAAATATGATCCATATGAACATAATGGTTTTTGGTCTTAGTAAACAGGACAAGAATGGAGGTGATTCAGGTCAATGGATGGGTTGACAGCAAGAATGAATTTGTATTTTTTTCATTCTGTGAACGTCAGTTCAGCACTCTTACCTCTTATTGGTGTACCACCTGGGTGGATAATATGAATGCAAATAAGATTAGAAAGAAGAAGCATTAGTACGAGTAGATAGAGGCTGGGGGCTTTGGAAGAAGAATCAAATTAGATTTAACAGGGTACGTAAATAAAGGTACTGTAGGACAGAGAAAGAAAAGAGAAAGAGTAAGAAATTTTTTGTACTCTACTGGCAAAGAAAGACAGGATTCATAGAATCATAGAAAAAAATCATAGGTCAGAGAGAAGAACTTGTACATTGATGTAGCACGAGGGAGGTGCCATTTTGGAAGTGGCATTGCCTTCTGAAGACCATCTACTGAAGGGAAAGACTTTGAGGACTGTGTATAAGACTGAGAGCAGATTTTTTATCTGAACTAAGCAGAGCTGGTCACCTCCCTAAAGCTCTTGAAATTCAAATACCTAAGGTGTTGATGTAAAAAAAAAAAAAAAAGTGTGTAAGTAGTGGATAAGTAGTGAGGAACAAACATGTGAGGACAGATCATTACTCAGGTCAGTATATGACAATATTAAACTAAAGCTTGGTGAGCATAATCTCCACATAAGGTGATAATATAGCTGGCAGTGGTAGGACACTTGAACAGTGTGGGAGTGAGGGAAGAGTGTGTGCGTCTCTAGTGGTAGCCCTACAACTAAACTATCTGTTAGTAAAATGCATGCCATGCATTTTAATTATAGTAGGAACATGAAAATTAGTGGGGTGATGTGTGCTTTAGAGCTAAGCACTTACCAAAGGATTCTGTAGATTTAAAAATATAGAGAGAAGAAAGACAGCATAAGAATATGATTATATGCTTTAAGTAAGTTTAGTTAACAAGGTTTCGTTAATGCTTTAGCAACTCTATGTGAATCAAAGTCTCAGGTTAGAAATAAGGGTTAATTTGACACAGTTCTACTGAAAACAGATCAGCAAGGAAGTAAGGTTAACATCATGATTTAACAAAGGACAGCTGTGAAATCTGTGAAGACAGGTGGTCAAACAGACAAGACTGAAATCTAAGTTGTTACGTTATCATGTTGTCAGCTGGCACATGGAGCCGCAAGCTATGGTGGCTTTTTATTTTCTTTTAGAAAATTTAACAATTTATTGGGAAATAAAATTGTATTAAAAGTGTATTAAAAAGGTAAATAAACACAAATTTGGCATCAAAACATTAAAAGGGGCTGTAAAATCTAAGAGGGGTAGCGGTAAAATTGGTTAATAAGTACTTCATTTTTTCCCTTAACCTTAAAAAAATGAACAGTGATTCATTTGCGTTTGTGTATCCTATTTTAAAAGCATGTACACTCCTTCGCCGGTTCTGAATGAAGCGAATGCTGAATAATAACCGTTAAAAGAAAAAAAAAGGACAGAAGTAATGAAGAAAATGGTGGTTAAATAAATTCTGCACCAATGCAGAAAGTAAATGAACTCAAAACAGCAAAATAATTCATTGTAAAAAGTCACAGCAGTGAGTAATGATGGTAGAAGTTAGGGTGGAAGCTGACAAACACAGAAGGGGAACACTCCCAACAGCCCATGACAACACTGGAAGACGAACTGAGACACGTACTGTAGAGACGACAAACAGAGGGGCATACACAGAGTAGAGAACAGGAAATAGTAGAAACAATGCCATTACCTATAAAATAAAAAGCCAAATGAGAAGTTAAATCATGGGAGGAAGAAGAGGATGTAAAAACAGAGAATTCAACAGGGGGAGTAGATCTGATAGAAGAAAATAAGAAAAAAGAAATCCTGTTTTAGTAACCATGTTTGCAGCAAAGGAAACCTACCTGATCTGAGTTGCTTAATACGTCCATTGTTGTTAGTGGTGTTGACAGGAAGAAAGTCTTTGAACCAGGAGATGTCTGGGTCAGGGTTGCCGCTGGCAGCACAGAGCATGGTGGCAGTGCGCGTTCGCTCCACCACTTTCAACTGGGGGCCCATGTCTATGGTGGGGAAACCAGGGGGCAGCTGATCCTCTGAAAACAGGGGAACGACAGTGAGGCAAATTAGGCAAACCTTGTGTGAGTCAAAAGGGAGAGCCAGTGGAAATGATGAGAAAACTGTAGAGATCTTGATGTTAAGGTAAATATGCTGTGGTGATGTTAACCTATTTATCATTTTCTCAGATTTGGTATTTGCTGGGTTGTAAGTGAGAAAGGTTAAATAATGTGTATATGCAGAGAGCACAAATTTATTAGCATGTTCATGACATGCTGTGAGACGCACATTTTCAGGTTAGCCGCTTTTATTTCATACTAAACGTTTGTAAAGATCTCAGATCATTTGAAGCGGCATTGAAATCGAGAGAAAAAGCCCATTTGCTGGAGATAAACAACACAGGCATCTTAAACTTAAACACACACACAAAAAAATCACATTTTTAACACCTAAAACTTTGCAAACCACTGATTTAAATTTTAATGCTATGTACAGGAGCTTAACAGCTATTGTTTATCATCTCAAATCTTCCTCTTGTTACTTGATTTGTTAATTTGTTTAAACTTGTTTGTAAATTAAAAACTGCATAATTACAAAATTGTAAAATACATGTGCTTATATATTACACTGTAGTGCAACCTTTTCAGTTTAATTCAACCACTGCAGGTGTTAAAGAAAGTAGTTCTCTATTAAATGGTGGTTAGCTCAGCCTAAACACTAGAAACTTGAAAAGAAGTAGCTAACTGAAAAGGGACATTGGGTAACATATTTAGTTATTTAGACAAAATGTCAGCAATTATACACGTTATCATTGGTAACCTCTGCTAATAGTTGGATACATTTTCAAAAACAAATAAGAGGCCACTAGCAAAACATCCTGAGAGTCACCATTTAGAGATTAAAACTACTAGTAAGGGACAAATGACACCCATGCACAATAAGGCAACAAGAAAACAAAAAAAAAAACAAAAAAACAAAACTGAATGTCATTTGCTAAGTGGCAAGCTTTGCAGAAGCAAGTAGAAATATCTATTGTCATTTTATATCTTTAGAAGAAACAACTCCTGCTAGCTTCCCGTTTTGAGTAAATAAAAAGCTAAGCTAAACTCTCCTGGTGGTAGTTATACAATGCCCTAAAAAACACAAGTACATTTTCCAAAAAGTCCAACTATTTGTACAGTGAATGGAAACAAACGAAGCAGCCAGCATGGCTGTACATCGGTTCGGGAAGAGTGGAACTTTGATCTACTTTGAGGATGGCAGTTGGCTTTGCATCGTTTACTAACCTGTCTGGTTTTTGTCCAATCTAAATTTTCTAATGGAACAAGGAAGGGCCAAGTCTTTCTGAAACTTGAGATGAAAAATACCTCATAATGCACTTTCCTCCAAATACTTTTATTTAGTAACACAAATAAAATACAAAGCTTTTAGTTAGCTTTTCTTGAAGGTCACTACTCTAAAGGGGACGTTTTTTAGGCTTGCAATAAGTAAGCATTTATGAGAAGCTACAGATTGGAATATTCTATTTGCCGATAGCTCTGTTTGCAAATTGCCTGCCTTTCTGTAGCGTTAGCAAATGTAGACGTGCGAAACATGATCGGATTTTTCAGAGTTCCAACAAGGTTTATGTGCAAGACTTCCTTTTCCTGCTGTGATACAGCTAATTAACGTCTATCCTTGCTTTTGTAAATGCTACCTTTTTGGAAACCATTTCTTCATTAAATTTTCATGAGGCATCATCAATTTACAAACAGCTTTGAGATGCCATAGTCTGCATGCTGCAAAATGACAAACATGGCTGCCTTCCAACAGTGCTGTTGGGTATCTGGCATGAAAACCCACTTCTATGGATAAATCTTCTCAGAAATAAAACTGCCTTACACACAAATGACTTCAGACTGAACAACAAAACTTTCTAATGTATCTCTAAATCCCTACCTGAACTAATATGTCTTAGTCAGATTCAGTTTGAGTTTATAAAATGGCCTCTTACCGCACCACTCCTTAACATATTTAATTGACTTAATGACTTCTCGTCCTTCATTCAGCCTGCAACACATTTACAAATAGTCATTTTCTTGGCCGTCATGTTCAGTTAGTTATACAAAACATCATGGCCCAGCCATTCTAATGTCCACCACATTTTATTTATTGTATGTTTTGGCTCCATTACTGTAATGAAAGATGCTCCAGCTTTACTCTAGTTAAAAGTTTTCAGGTGTTTAGCATTATATTAGCTTGATGGCATACAATTGCTGTTCATTACAGCAACAACCACTTAAGCAAACCCCGCTTGGTTACGCAGTGGCCACATTTATACTGTATATACATAAAAAAATGGGAACAAGCTTTGAAAAAATTGTATGCGTCATCATTTTAATGTATGTTTATATGTCGACTAAGGTATTTTTCCTCCACAAATCAACAAAAGAAAAGTATCAGGTCATAAACACAGTACCTTGCATTAAAAAATAAATAACACACACAAAGAAAAACAACTCCCAAGAAATGAAGAAATAGTTTAATGTTAGAAACTGTACTGTTCACTCAAATGAAGAGAGAAGAGAAAGAGGGGGAAATTAATTAAAGTAAAGGTAACTCTGGTCCAAGCTCCCTGCAGTCCGTCCAAGGTCGAACAGACAATTAGCTGATTCCACAGTGAGTCAAAAGTATACCTGATCAAACACAATAGCCAGAAGCAAGCCTATGAGCATAGATGCATGTTGAATATTGTAATTGGATGGGACAAGCAATGCGAACTAAAAAGCAAGTCTTGTAAAACCACAATTGGTTGTAAAACAAAGTGTTTGGGAGATTTTAGCTGTCCTGTCAGCCGTCTCACACTGTAGTGAGAAATGTGTCCGCTAATTCTAAAGATAAAGCTATCAGACCTAATATATTTCAGAATTGTAGCATTGTAGCATGGTAGCACATCGCAGTCATCTAGCCTAGTTTTAAAAAAAGGAGAAGCCATAATTATCCCTGATTTACACCAGAGATTAACTTCAAAATTGTGAAAAAAAAAGTCAGGTGAACAAAAAGACAGCTTTCCAAACACAGCTTTGCCTTCCTGTAGAATGAGCAAGTGTTACATGAAGCTAGCCTGTAATTTTAGTGCAGGCAGCTGATATGACTCCAGGCAGTGCATTTAAAATTAATGATCTGTTACATGGGTTTCTGGCCTTTTGGATGCATTGTTACTAAGCCAGAAATGCAATTCAGTGTTGCCTTGCAAGCTAATGCTCCCTGAGAATTACTATAGAGTCTTAAAATCAGCAGTGTGGTATCGAGAAACTTTTCTCACACATATGTTGCAATTTAGATAAAATAAACATAAGTATTTTGATGTTCTCAGGCTTTTTTGCAGCTCTTCATTTACATCACAGTGAAGTCCATTGCTATTGTGATAATAAATAAAGGGAAGGAAATTGAACACATCTGGTAGCTCAGGCTGTGATTAACAACAAGCATCAACAGAGCTGCTGCAGCATTGTCCTTACAAGGCCAAGAGACCCAAATGAAATCAGATGAATCACTATTTAATCACATGTATACATTCCTGGGGAACTTGGGATTATTGACAAAGCCTTAAAAAGTAAAGATTGGAATAATTAATCAGGTGGCGAGATAGTTTTCCCATGACCCGTTTGTGTTTTCACTAGCGATCATAAGGTTGGTTTTCTTCTTGCATAAATTGGCATCAAGGAGCTGCTTCATTAAGGCCATTTCAAGCACTGTGAGCCACTATATAATAAAAGTAGAAACATTTTTGGAAAATTGGAATTTTGTTCCAATAATGGCCTGCATTAGTGGCCAGAAACTATAGCAAAAATCCTGCCATTAGTAAAGGCAGTAAGTGTCTGCTACTTTATTAGATTGAAATAAAGACATTGTCCCTCTGAGTTCTGGTTACATTACAAATAAATAACTAGACAAAGTGTATTAAAATATAAGCTAAAATTTAGAAGTTAAATGTATCACATGTTTATTTTATATGTTTTTTTTCTAGTAACTGCTATACACTAAATTTTGCATCAACACAATTGATTATTTTCCAATATGAACAAACCTTTTAGAACAGTACTTCCAAGGAAACCTGGGTTGATATTCAGACTGTATAACCTTAACATATAATGCAAATGTACTCTGCATACTTTCTAAAAGTCATACCTGAAAGGCAAGATTATCACATAAAAAAAAAATTAAAAGAGTTCTTACATATTTTCCTTGCTTCCATACTTTACCTTGCTGAGGACTGCAAACTCAAGGACAGACTAAGACAAGGGCAGTTCCTGCTTTACAGAACCATACTGTATATTCAACAATGGATCTACACACTAAATGAGATGGAAGGGAAAGAAATGCTGAAGTCACCTTCTCAAGAAGTGCTGAGCACTGGTGCTTGATATAAAAAGACTCCCAATGACAATTTGCACACATTAGGCACTGCCAGGCTATCAGGCCATATGAGTGTGTGGTGCCAAGTACTGGATGAGTATAAAAAGGACATTGGCTCAAAAACTACCTCAGTGAGCAGATTTTTCTTGAAGACATAAGGCTGTCAGATATAAACTCACCCCATTAGCAGATTATATCTATTGATCACTGACACAAAATACGAGCATAAGTGAAATGGCATTTTCTATGTATGACAATGGTGGCCACTTCAGATTACACAATGCTGCTTGAGTGCAGCAGTATATTCTGTACAATTTGCTGCCATACCAGTTCAAACCTACTATGGTTTAGTAAGGGGAATTCAAGCACTGTTCCACTTTTAATAAACTTATTTTAAAATATAAAAGCTTACAAAAAGTATTTTAAAAAACACATTTTCAGGGCATTTAGTGTCTATTCACATCTATGCAAAGTGTTGCAGCTGGATGTTCCAAAGGCGTTCAAACACTAATGTGGTGATCTATTAGAAAGACTGGGAAGCCAGGCACAAGGTGCCTGTTTGAGTTCGACAAAACTTGTATACTGACAGCTGTATTACAGAACCACAGGATTCAAAGCCCAATACTCTCACCAACTTTACTCCTTTACAGAGTTCCCAGAAGTTATGTTATCGGATAATAAGTCTCTGCTAATGTGCTTAAAGTAGAACAAACAGACAGTCAGTATTTATAAAGGGGGATGTGGGGATGTCTTAACACATTCTAAGGATCAATATGTTTATTTAAAGGATGGGGCACAGTCCAATATAACAGTAAGGAAATGAAATGTACTTATTTAGTCACATTGATGTTTTTAAACTATGGATGATTTTTATGACCTTGAAAACAAATTAGGCTCCAAGAATAACCCAATAAAGGACTTTGTTGCACCAAAGACTTGGATTCCGAGTGAAACCATGAAAACATAAACCTTTTTGGTCACATTCTGGCTTTAGTTCTGTAGTTGCTGAACAAGGATTGGATTTGGTCCGACCTTTTTCTCACCAAGCGGAACAAGACTTTTCACCCTGTGGTTGAAGTTACTCTTCAGGGAAAATCCCCGCCGGCCATAATAAGATATATTTGTTGGACCCATTTGAGTGGATACAATCTCTTCAAAGAGGCTGTCACAGGTCACTTGCTGTAGCATAGAGAAGAAAAATGTGTGTTGAGACGTGTTGTTTAAGTGTCTTGCCTTTATGGGCCACGATGCTGGAGGTTGACCATCGTAGACCCAATGAAAAACATACCATTTTTTTGTTTGTTTTTTTTTTTTTTTAACTTTGTAGTAAAAATCATTTGTGTCCTCTCTGAAATGATTGTTTCTCACGACCATTTCATGAGACATTCACCAGGAGAAAAAAAAAACACCCACAAAAAAACTAAAGAAAATCTATGACAGCACTGCTTATTTTTCTCAGCCGCCTGAACCAAAAACAGTTTTCCCACCACACCATAGCATATAATTTGAAATTGAGGGACACTGATTAAAACGCTTTCCATCCTCAAAAATCTAAAAGAAGTCAAAAAGGAGATGAGACAGTGCTTATCATGATAATCATACGGCACTCCTACAGAATACAGGAGCACTGTGTGAAATGGACTTGCTCATGCTTTGCTAATGCATTAGTGTGTCTGAGCTCAATGTTTTATAAAGTGGTTAGACTTCGTTTTTTTGTCATTTTATAAAAAAAAGAAATAAAAAAGTCCATGTGTATATTTGAAGGAAGAGCATGACAGATATAAATGAAGGTTTTATGTCTGTAAACTGGTGAAATTTTAGTCAGTGTTCCTTTTTCTTGTACAGATGGTGTTCACTGTCCTCAAAAAAACTGGGAATTTGTGCCACAGTTTTGTACTCATATTTTGTATTTCCAAAATGAGGTTGCAGAATTAGATTATGTAAATGGAGAAGCAATGGCCAGATAATTTGTTTGCAAGTTTTTCCTTTTTGTTTTTGCAGACCTTGTTATTACATCTGTTCGGAGATGACCTGTACTCTTCAACTAAACGCTCTGTTCAGCTCCTCTTCCACTGACATATTCGTTTTTTTTTCTCTCCTTTGGCATGGAGGGAAATGTTAATTATGCTTTTGTTTTCACACAAACAAAATTACTCAACCAAACGTAAGTGCTCTTGATTAACAAAGAAAGGCAGCATTTCCATTCTGTGCCAGTTCTATGACGGCATCTGTTCTATTTTTCCTCATTTCCACTCGGTGTTTCACGAGCTTTGCCAACATCATCCTGATTCTCTTGCTCTATTTACAATGTCCAGTTCATGCAGTGGTTAAAAAAGTGTGTGTGTGTTTTTTTTTTTTACTTTAGCACCTAATGATTGGCATGTTTTAAATCTATGCCCACCCTTTATCAGCTTTCTGCAGCTTGGTGGAACAGTCTCAGTGTTGGACTTAATATAGCTTTACACAACAATTCATCCATCATTCTTTCAATAAACATTTATAGAGGAGACTTGGGACATTCATTCTTGATCATAGGTTGGGGACATTCAACTTCTTTTTCTTCTTTTGTTTAGCTTTTATTTGTTTATTTGTTTTTTTTTTCCATTTTATTTTCAAATGTTATGCCCATCTGGTGCCACAATAGCTTTGCAGCAGCGATATTTTGAGGTTTCATGCCTA
>JBAMIG010000005.1:6693535-6710771 GCA_037177335.1 Kiunga ballochi
TTTTGTGTGTTATATTATTTTGACTGTTATTGACCAGGCTGGGTGATTATGCCTGACTTACCCATCCATCTATGGCAGAGACTACCTTTGTTATTTGTAAGGCAATTAGTGCTGGTAATTATGTTCATTTATTAAGCCAAAAAAATCTGGATAATATTGTGACCCATTTAATTATTGAATTTAGTAAGGATTGCACATTTAAATACAATATTTTTTAAAATTCTACTCCACATAAGAAACATTTGTCTAAATGTATAATCTTTAGTAGCTAAAGTCAATGATTTTACTTTTTGTATGTTATTTCCAACGATATGAAAACCTATTTACAATAAGAAATGACTAGTTAATACACTCCCTGGGACTGAAAGATTATTGAGCAAGAGAATGAAATATATGAATGAGTAAAAAATGCACATCATTTGTTAGAATCAATAACTATTAATTTAGACTATTGTGTTTAATTTTATTCAAATGAGCATTAAGGCACAACACAGGCAGAGTTATCCATCATGGTCGGAGAGCAGTATAAATGTCTGATAGGGCCCAACACATGTTTCCACACACCATGCATACTGTTAAATTCAACATCCATCTTGTTCGCAGTGGCTTTGTCTTAAATCATCCTGCATCTGTGTAGATAGTGATTGGCTCTGATGATTAACAGCACTGTTAGTCATAGAGGTTTTGTTTGAAACATTTTTTTCTTTCAAGCAAAGATCAATTTCTGTGAGGACAGTTAAGTTATCTTTTTAATTACAGTAATGAATAACTTGTCATTATCTGCTCAATTTTTGTGACATATGAGAAAGTAAAGTTGTAAATTAAGGCGAAAAGCATCACAGCAATATTGGCCAGATCCCAAGTAATAACTCTCCCTGTAGATCTTTTTTTTTGTGATGCATCTAATGGACATGATGATAATGGAGTGTTTGTCAGCAAGATTGTTTTCACACCATAAGTCCCCTCTCCTGCATGCTAAAGAAATACAAAGATAAACAAAAAATGTGGAAGAAAGAAGCGAATAATCTAGAGTGAGTCAAAAATACTTGATAAAGTAAACTGAGTATAACATGGTTCATCAGAAGGGTATCCCATGAATCTGAATTAAGTGGAAGTCTTTTTTGTTCCAGCAACATGGCTTACATTGGTTCCAGCTGAGTTACTATGGTAACTAGTGCTGGTGAACACACCTGATTTGGACCAACCTAACCTTAAAGCTTTTTTTCGTATCAAACAATTACTCATGAGTAGAAACAGGTCCAATCAGATTGTGCCGCCACATAAATTCCATCCTTACACTGCTTTCATTGCGTAATAAGATAATACTAAAATAAATCAAAGCTGGTTGTTTTATTTTGTACATTTATGTAATAATGTTCTACTCAGATTACTTGCTTTCACAAATAATAACAAAATGTATTATACTGTAAAAATGTTAAATGTAAATTCATAAAAAGGATGTTTATGAGTTACTACATCAGGGGGATTCACTCAAACCAAAGCAGAATTTAACAAATAAAATGTATCGTACTTGCTATACTGTGTATATGAGTATGAGTTTATTCAAAACTAAAATTGAGCTTATTTTGTGTTATTTGTGTTAAACAGAATTTACAGAACTTTAAAGAATCAAAGTGGAACAATTAATGGCGTCATTAGTCTCACTTGAAATATAATTTGTCAGACATTGAGCTTAAACTTGGGTCGACTCCCACTGCGGGAGCACCACTCCCGCTTTATCTATACGTTTGTATTCTTCATACAGAGCCGTCAGCAGTGTATGGTATATTGATGATATGTTGATTTTGCCTTTAGTCTCGCTAGTTTAATCAAATTTTTGTTGATTCATTCATTTGAGCTTGTTAAACATTTTGGGTGCATGTACTAGTCGACACTATGCATGCCTGTCTTGAATAAGTCAATATTAAAATAAAGCAGATAGTTGCAGTTGTATTCATGAAATAACTTGAGGCTCAATTGAAAAATGGTGCTAGTTTGAGTGTGACTTTTTCCAGGCAATTGTCTGTTGAAGCTGATGGAATACCCTTAAGGTAAGATCTAAGTGGGGTTTAGGACCGCCCCTGCACACAAACCATAGTAAACCTATAAACCTGATTTATTTCTGCATTAATTAAATGACATGTCTTCAGAAAATTTTACAAAATAATCAGTTTGTGGTTTTCAGCAACATTTTTTAAAGAGTAAAATCTTTTTTTTTTTTTTCTTTGACAAAGTAGTGTTCCGTGCTGGAGCTCAGGTCTGGCCTTTTACAGAGGAAAAACAGAATTGTACGACTGCTGCCGGCTACGTTGTCTCTTTTTTTGCAAGCCACTGATCACGAACACAGTAATTTAACAATGGTCACTTGCTTTTACCCAAGTGCTGCATTTGCTCCAACGGTCTGAGACAGCTGACACAGCATTTATCTTCCTAAGCAATTTGAGCATAAAGACAGGTTTTTTTTTCTTCCATCTTGCACCATGAACTTGTTGCAAATGTGCAGGAACAGACAGATGCAATATGACTTTTGGGACGAAAGAATTAAGGTGCAATTCAAACATAAACATTGGGCACTTCTCTCAGTTTTCTTATTACGACCATGCTGAATGATCCACACAGTCTGTTCATATCTGTCACTCAGGTTTGAAATGTTGTTTGTGTTATTGTTTAAATATAAAAAAAAAACACTAGTAGTGATTTTCACAATATGATAAAGGAAAAAAAAATCATGTGTATATAGTCTCTAAATAATCACTGATACAAGTTCTTTGGTTGGAAGCAGGACGTGTCTATGCTATACAGCTTTGACCATTCCGTTGCACCAGTCCACAAAATGGAAATAATGCATTCTGTTTTTCCGTCACAGCAGAGCGACTTCCTATTTTCCGCTCCTACTCTCAAGTTGTGCACAGCTGCATAAGTTTGCTTCCTCATGTGTGAGGCACTGGAAATAGCTGTTGACAGCATAATGGGAGTATGAAGATGCAATATAAATCCTTAATCATGCCTGAATCATGAACTCCAGCACTCAAATGCACACAGCATTCTACTGGAGATATTATTAGCAGGGAGTCTAGACCCCAAGAGGTGTTTTGGCTACATTTTCAGGTTCTTTTCTTTACTCATTGGTAATAGATTTCCAGCTGTGCACACAGTGCAGTCATGTGCAATGTTGTTACAGGATTGGCATGAGTAAACATATAAGCCAGCTATAACACCCAAAAATCTGCTGTCACTTCATTTTTCAATTTTTTAATGCCATTGTCAGTTGCCAAGCTCATAAAGACAACCTTAATTCAAAGATACAAATCACATACGAGGCAGGTCATCTCCTAGTTAATCAAAACAGAGTTCACAAAAAAAGATCAGGCTACCTCGAGGCATCGCATGGCAGATTTGACTCAGAACATCATTACGTTACAGGGTTCGCCTTTCATGCAAATCACTTCTCTGAGTCTGGAAGTTCATTACTAATGGCGGTTCCCATCAAGTTGGAGGCCTATCCGAATACTAATATCCCCTGGTACTTTGGATTTGTCACCTCGAGCCCTCTCTCTTCATAACATGGCAATTACAGCGATGTGCTTTTCCTTCATGGAATTAGGCATCACCCCCTGTGGCGAGCTTCCCACAACAGATGCTTCACAGTCATTTCCACAGACCATTGGATCCTAAATGAACTAAATGAACAGTCACTTTATATGTATTAGGTCTGGTTTAATAGCGCTTCTCTTTATCTGCTTTCTTATCCATTTCTTCGATCCTGCATCACAAGCTTCTGTTTAACTCTAATATTTATTCACTGAATAAAGTGTGCAGGTTTTTTTTTTTTTATCATCATAGTAAAAGTACACTTTAAAAGTGTGCAACTGTCTTTTCTCATTGAAAACTGTGGTTTATATAACTGCAGATCTGCAGAGCTATATTTATTGTACTGTAAGAAGTATTTCTGGAAGGAGCAAGCCTTTTAGTGTGATAAATAATGCATAATGTGTTCTCGAGGTAACCTTGCATTATCTCCATTTATTCATTATGCCCTAAACTATGTCTACTTATATTAAGCATTAAATGTATTATTTCTTATATCTTTTTTATACTAATCCTCAATTTCCTGTCCAATATTCTAGAAAATGGATTTAACACTAAAAAGAAAAACGACCCAATCATCACTTCCTTCGAAGTATAACAGAAAGTATTCAATGTTTTTATTCGTTACTCTTATTCAAATATGATCATGTAACTACTGGCGCTTAGTTAATATTAAACCACGACTATTTTTATATCAGGACATTCACAGATTAATATTAAAGTCTTTCACTGTGTGTGAAGTTCAACCTTTTTAAGGTTTATGTGATCGTGGACAACTTTATATTTGAGTCAAAGCAGAGCAGAGGAAAAAAAGAAGCCTGATTCTTTTCTTTCTTTCCCTCTTTCTTTTGTTCGCTCTCTCTCTCTTTCTTTCTTTCTCCTATTTCTTTTTTTTGGTACCTGATGGGTCTCTACTCCCCCTTAATACATTGATGGGAAGAGAGAGCGCAGAAGAGCAAAATGGAAATAGTAATAAACATGCTAATGCTAGACCGTGGAGCTGGGAAGAGCAGCTTCTATCCAGCCCTCAGTTATCTGCTCGTGTGTGTGAGTGATAGAGAGCGAGACAGACTGAGTGAGAGAGTGTGTGTGTGTGTGAGAGAAAAAGAGAAAGAAAAAAGGTAAAAAGGAAATATGCACAGTAGTGCATGCAAGAGAACACGCGCACACACATGCACACACTGACTGTGTGCTACAGAGTAAACAGAAGCGAAATGCATGTGAACGTGCCACCTTTCTCTTTCAATCGGCCTCTGGAGACAGTGCAAAGGGCCTTTTGTTGGCTCACTGGTAAGATAAGAAGCAAAGGAGGGAGTTGTGGGGGCTTCAGAGACTCGCAGAGCCAGCTTTTTTTTCTATAGGATGGAAGCACCCCTCTCAATAGGAACTCATTTGCCATGTTGTGTAATTGTGGAACATAATGGAGCACACCTCATTCAAGCAGCCCAAGGCCTTTTTATTCTAAAGCCATTTTTTCCATTCACAGCCAAACAAGTCATGTTTTAGAGAGATATTACACAGTCTTTTGAGCTCACGCCCACCACAAATTTGCCTTTGAAAAGGGATGTGTGTAATCAAGATCAAGTTTTGATCATTGCTTTGTATAAAAGAGGCACCACCATCCAGCTTGATATTTGTCATTTGACTTCTGTTCTCTCTGCCCTGGAAGTAAACACAGAAACCTGACCTCCCTTGCCTGGATTTTCATGTATGCTTGCATAGAAAAGCAATGTTTATACACGCGATTGACAGAAGATAGCGACTGAATTAACCTGATATTGCAATATTGCTATAAATAATAAACAGTATGCTTGTTAATCACATGAGAATACCCTGCTTTATTTTATACACGGTCAAATGAATATCAAAGCTGAAGTAGAGAGATGAAAAATGACTGATTTGAAAATTATTGCTGAGCTTTTTCATTAAACCACCGCAGGCTAGGAAAGGATGGCTATTTGCATAATTTAACTGGCATCTTAATTATTGTGTCAGAATTCTGTATGCAAATGACTTAAGTCACTTAGAAATGGAAACTCACTTGGCTAAATGGCTAATGGACTAAATCGTATCTAGTTGGAATGTACAATGTGAGCATAAGCAGAGTTTAAAATAGAGTTTAATTGTGCAAAAAGGCAAAATGATAGTGAGAAGGTAAGAAGCCAACAGGGCAGACAGGTGCACAACCTTACCTGAGTTAGCAGCAGTAAAAGAAGTGCATGTCAGTGGTATGTTTGCATACTTTATTTATTTATTTTTCTTTTGAGGTTATTGAGAAGGACCTACCACGTAAAACAGTGAGTCTGGTGGTAGCGCTCGTCTCTCCAACACTGTTGGAGGCAACGCATTCATATATGGCTTCATCTCGAGGCGTGCGCAATGGCTGAATTCTTAGCACTGAACCAGAGCCGTCGTCGAACTCAATCACCTGCAGGTGCGAGAGACAGGATATGTTAAAGGAGATTTTTTTGTTCACAATGAGTGAGGGACCTTCAGCAGAAAAAAAAAGAAAGACAAAAATAAACATAAAAACACTTTTAAAGACAAGTTAACAACACTGATGGTGACTGACACAATGTGCTTCCAAAAACAGAAACAATAGCTGCTGTCTAGGTTGCATTAAAACCTAGAGATTTGTGTGCATTTGTGGATATTTATTGTACATGTATAGGAAGACTTTTATTAATCTGTGCAGTACTAAGAGTGCCTGCAGATACTATGTGGACATTGATTATACTTAGTGGAAAGGAGGATAGATTTTCTTTAAGTGTCAAGGTGGGAATTACTCCAGAAAATGAACTAAATCAGATGTATAGTTCAACTTTGTGCATTAACAAGTAATTTATTCAATTTGGCTGACTAACTTTAAGAATGGGGAAGGGTTTTGTTTGAATTTTTTTGCTAGGATATCCGCCTTCAAATTACAATTTAAGCCTGAATGTGTCCCACTCTTAAAGTTAACACTTAGTCCCTTAGAAAAAAAAGCATCACACTGGATTGTGGGACAGAACTAAAAATGGGACGGAGACGAGCACAAACAGTTAAAGGTGGCTTGATACTCGGATACGGACAGTTGTACCATGAGGTGAGGAAGTGGTACAAAAGACAGGACCGACTGTTTTGGACGAACGACACATAAATGTTCACAAACAGGTGTTTGTTGTTGCTTATTCAGCTATTGTTGCATGCTACGTGTTGTATACTCACTGATTTTAGAAAGATCTGTGATAACTCAATCTCTTTTAAGCATAGAGGTAGATTTAAATAAAAATAGACCTGACATTTCATTCTCTCTTCCACACAGACACGCGCGCGCACACACACACAAACTCACAAAAGCCTACAAACATTTTAAAGTTCACAGTATATATCTGAGCAAATATTGGTTAAAAGTACATTTGTTTAAACATTTCATTGACCAAGCTACAGCAGTGTTTGCATTCAAGGTGTCAGCAGGTGATGGTAAGTAATAATAACAGCTTTTCAGACTTAATACCAAAGAGCAAATTAGAAAGAAACTTGTGAGACTTGTGGAAGGAAATGGGTTTTTGTTAGAAGATGATGGGTCAGCGCATGATTAAATGAGTAGAGTTGTGGCAGCCAGCAAGCCTTGTGAAGCAGTGGGTGAATGCACACTAATGTGTTAGCATTCAGATCAACATGCAATGCAAACACGATGAACTCTGATAAGATTAGATTTCTGTGGGCATGAGAGGCATAGAGAAGTGGGAAAAGGTCTCTGAGCTCCGTGAAGCCACTGCTACTCTGCAGGAGCTCACAAATATGGCAACTAGAGCAAAAAAGGGGGGGGAAAAAAAGAAGTGACAAGATGATAGTCCCGAGGACTGACACAGAAATTAATAGAAATCTTATCAGTGCTCTGCAATGATTTGTTATTACTCATGGGTATGGAGCCCAAGTGCAGATTAAAGCTGACCAGACATCAAATCTTCAGCCTAAATATGCAGGGTAGGACATGCATTCAGATAAAGATGCCACAAAGCAAAAGGATATTTCGAAGTGAAAGCGATACTACCCCTTTCACTTTCCATGGAACTGGCTAATGCGGTGTGATGCTAACATAGGCATCTGGGTCACACCACAACTCTCTTTTTTTCATTTTCCTCCTTCTGTCCGATTTATACATAGCTTTTGTTAAATTCCAAATTTGTCCCAAGATATTTTGTATACTTTCTTATTAATATCCATGCATGTTTCAAAGCCTGGCCAGCATGATTATTTGAGCTTGCTAATGCGTGGTGGCAAGTCAGGACAAAAAGCAAGCAAGCAGGTCTTGGCGTGATGGATTATGTATGAACAGAGCCAAAAGCAGTGCTGGAGCATTCCAATTTTGTCGAGCATTTTACATCAGAACAATAGACCTAATACCTCAAATCTCTGGTTGCTGACTTTCTTCCCCTTCTTGTTCCACACAATCTTCGGCCGTGGATCTCCTGTGGCTTGGCAGATAAAGGATGCCACACCTCCTTGCACGCCTGTTTGGTCATTGGGGGTTCTTAAAAACTTTGGTGGTGCTGAAAGAGACAAAAAAGTATAACGAGTACAAAAAGTTAGTGAGTATTCCTAGCATGGCAGTGATGCATTAATCTCTTTCACAGAGCCACATACACATAGAAGAAATAAACAAAGTTGCAGATTTTAGCATGTGGCTTTTAAGAGGATTGTCTTTTGAGATCAAAAGGAGATTAAATTAAGCAAATGGGGGGCAAATCTTAATGGCTAAGATCAAAAGTACAGGAAGCACATGGAAAAGATCCATTTCCACTTGACTCTAGACGTATTAATGAAGTCATTTTTTAAATATCAACTGTAAAAGATAACTTTTCTGTAACAATGTTGACAGTTTCTCAAAATGTTAGCGATTTAGGTTAACTCTACACTCTTGTCATCATTGCTTGTTCAAAAATTAGATTACTGTGGGCGCTTGTTAATTCCATTTCTCCAGGCTTAAGCTGATGTCAGTTGTACCGTTTCTTTCTTTTTACAGAAAAAACCCCACGGTAGTTGTAGACATTACTAATCTCTAAACCCACACCAACTAGAGCCGTCGTGGTGCCCCACACAAATGAGACGTGCACAAGATATGTGCCTTGAAATGCTCTGTTTGTCATTCTGAGCTTTCAGTTGCTCCTAATTGCTCCGTTAATTCAGCACAACAACTCAAGTGTAAAGAAAACGATGATGGAAATGCTAAAAATGAAAGAGAGTGGAAGTGAAAGAACGGCAGAGAGGAACAGTGTTTGCTTTGTGTGAAAAGGGCATGAATGTTTGGTCTCCTGGGGTGGTTTGACTGTGGCGCACACTTTTATTTAATTTGCTTTATATGACTATACGGAAGATCACAGCACTGTTCCTGCGCATTGATCTTCAGATGTGTACTGTTTTCAAGAGTGGAACAGAAAATCCCTGTTAAAAGGGAGTTTTCCTTTTCACAATCACCTCCTGCATGCTACAAATGGAGAATTGGGCCAAAGTCAAGATTTGATGCAAACTGTTGATTTTCCTTACGAAGACTATTTATTATGAGACGATGAAATGACTAAACTCATGTATTCGTAAAGTCCCTGGAGATGACGTTGTTGTGAAGTGGCACAGTACAAATAAAGTTAAATTAAATTAAATCCATCTTTTTATATTTTGTGACTCCTGAACAATCACTTCTTGCTCACAATCAGATGGTTTAATTACAGTTTCAAGAAGTCAAAACAAATAATATTGATCATTATTCACTGGAACTTGTCTCCCTTTGTTGGGATCTGGATTGGTGACAGTTATACTGCTCGTTTATTGTGATGATTAATAGCTTTATCATTTAAATAAAAAAAAAGTCACAGTAAAGTTAAATCCACCCTGTTATTTTCCTCTGAAACTTGATAGCCAGCTTTAGTGGGAGGTGCAGCTCCATCTGTACCCTCCCCTGCAGAACAACTGTTTGCCTTTTATCAATCACTTCAGCAGGCTGTTAGAGGCCACACAGCTGCAGTAATGCCAACCATCTGAATCACCTCATATCTGTGTGTGGAAGAATGTGTCATTGTGCTTGTTCGCGTGCCTGCCTGTGTGCAGACTGATTTGTGCCCTCCCAGATTGTATTGCCCAGGAGCAGTGGCAGCAGCGCTGCAAGTGAAGGACAAATTAACCTGCGGGATTCGTAGAGAGGTGACATAAGATGTGTGGCCAGCAATCAAAAGGGCGAAGAGATAAACAGGCAAGCAGCTGGGCTTCCACTGGGCAAATGAGTCTGGGAAATCACCCGATTTCCTCATGTCACGCCACTGCATTGAGTTCACACGGACATTAACAGCTCCCTGCACCACAGCCGAACACACTCACACATTTCTTTGACTGTTTTTCTCATTCACTTGCTGACAAATCAGACAAGTGGGCAACTGAGTTGTTATGGAGCAATTTGTGCATGAAACAAAAGCACTGCAATATCTGCATTTTCACATTACCTCGTTCACGTGGCTGATGTCAGGTGCACATTGGCATCCAGCCAAGAAGAAGGTGCTGATGGGTAATTGATATGCTATTGGGGCTGTTTTCGCTCCGGGGCCATCTATTATGGCTCAGTGCGTCTCCCTACGCTGGCTGTAATAGACTTCTACGGCATGTACGGGAGATCAGCACTGGAGGTGAGGTGAAGGGAGGGTGGGAGGGGGGATTCATCGCACAATGGGGAGTGACTGAGGCGTGACATGGAGGTAATGATGTTTTCACAGACATAGCCACTGATATCGCCATCCTACACCAATTTTAGGCCTGCTGCCGACAAACATCCATTTTTGGTCGGCTCTTCATATGGCTCCAGGTAGATAAAGGCTGACTGAAACATCGGTTTTGTCCGAACAATGACAAAACAAGAACTCTGACAGAAATAATGAGATACGCTCTATGAACCAGTATTGTAGAAACTCATCCACCATGAAGAAACCATACCACCTACCCCAGATGTTTCCTTGATTGTCTTAGAGTATAATTGTGTCCATTATCATCCAAATAGTACAATCCAAATAGTGGAGTAATTACAAAGTGTAAAGATAAGTTTGCCATTTATTTGCCTGTAATCTTGTCTGTTTCAATAGAAATTAATTTAATTAAAATGGAAGAACATTTGGAATAGCTAGCGTGCTTTGTTAGGCAAAATGAGTCTAACCTGAAAGAAGCTCCCATCACCTCAGCAGTGTTTGTGCATCTCCTCTGAGAGGTAACCATAATCTACATTAATTAATATTGTAGCTGGGAACCTGTTAATCCAGAGTTAAGCTGTCACAAGCTAACAAATGAGCAGTGTAAAGCCTGTCACAAGCTAAAAGGTTAGTGATGAAGGCCTGTGCCAGTCCTCCCTAGAGGTCATTATATAACCTTATGCATTCATTGTCACAAAAAGAGAAGCTTGTCACTGCTTCCCACAGCTCTACTGCTCTATGCTAATGTTAATAATTTAGTGAGTGAAAGGCTTTGCTGCTCTTCAGAACAGTTATATCTACAGGGCTGAGGGGGCAGACAGTTTGATGACTTGAAATGGTTATTTTCTTTAATGTCTGAATATAAATGGCAGTTGGAAGGCATTAACAATGTGGGCAGAAGACGTAATGCTACACCGCCACCACTACTGTACAACCACTCTTGCCAAAAAGCTAAGGTACTCTATAGCACCTAACAACATATTTTAATCTTCCAAACTGATTTAATAAATAGTACCGCTTGTTGAGTAAGCCTTTTAAGAAAAGGTTTGTGTTCTATTGCACCGATAACTATATTGATTATTTGCATGTGGTAGGGGCTGCACGGTGATGCAGTTGGTTAGCACAGTGGCCTCACAGCAAGAAGGTTGCCGATTGCCCAGTGATGGACTGGCGATGGACCGCCTCTTGTATGATGTCAGCTGGGATTGGCTCCAGCACCCACAAGCTGGGAATAAGTGGTAGAAAATGGATGGATGCATCCGTGCATGCATGTGTCCAGTGTTAACAGTTTCTAACTTAAAAAATATTGAAACCCTTTTCTGCAAAACACTTTGGAGCAAGATGTTCTGGGCTTCTTGTAGGTGATTATCTAAAATGTTTTTGTCACAGGTCTTTTTGTCAATGAAAGGTTTGTTTTGACACCATGGCAGTTTTCTGCATTGACTCATTGACTTCCAGCTTTAGCAGAGAGCCCAATGCTGCTGGCATTTTGGAGCATCCAGTCAAATCATCCCTCCATACACAGGAAAATCAAAAGAGCAAAAAGTGTCTTTGGCAGCCTACCAGTTAATGGTTGAGAATCTTTTTTTATTTAAGGTTTTTCATACTCTTCCTATGTTAGCAGGGACTTTGTTAAGAAACTTTAGCTTCTTTAAACAATATGAAAGGCATCAATTATGAGTTAAAGGACAATTTTTTATAGGTATGAATCTGAGTGTGCATGGTTGTCTAATATACTAAATATATACAGGATAAAACCAAACTCTAGAAGCAGGCTGATTTGACAGGGATTATTCACCTTCCTTTGGTTTAGTTTCTGTTCAAGCTGCACTTCTCTCCAGCGGGTCAAACCGCCTGGATAAGATCACATAGCTATGGGTTGATACCCTGCAAAACATGGTTTTGCAAGTAAAAATGAACAAAGAAGACAGATGCAGATTTTCATTTATGGGACTTTTTGTTCTGTATTTTGTTCTTTACTTCTGTGGACATGACATGTTAACTGATCTTGATGTCAAGTTACAGCTGGAATAGTCTGTGGTCACTCCATTTACAAGTGAATCAAGATAACCAGCTTTCTAGCAAACCAGAGTTCACTTCTTCACTCCACATCAGATGGTGTTTGGTGTTCATACTTTGCCAAATGAATAATCCTATCTGTGAAAGCAGACCATAGTATGTTTAAAGTAGAATAAGTGTGCTCTAAGACAGTTTCAGCAAAAGTGGTGTGACCTTTAACTTGCATGTGTTGTTCTGGGTTATTCCTTTGTCTGTTGCAAAACCTATAAAAAACTATAAGCTGAGCACCATAAGTAAAAACTGAGGCAAATTGTACTGTTGTGCTTAATCATTGCTGGATTGGGAGCATCATGAAAAAATGGGCTCATCACAAATGTGTTAAACATGAGCGTAGTTCCCAGCCAAACATCACGTTTTAATGCTCTTCTCAAAACTATTTCAGTGTGGGTTTCATTCACAATAGCCAAAACCTTTCAAGTCACCAGGACTGCTATAGACCCAAGTTTGATCTGCCAAGCCATTAAAAAGCACGAATCAAAGAGTGGAGAGAAGAACATTAATAAACTGACTTTTAGTTGGACCCTTTTTTCAGCACAGACACCAGTCTGAGACAGGCTCGGTTTTCACAATTATACTGACTGACATATTCAATTTCATTTGCATGAAAAGGGCCATTTCCCCTCAGAATCTTTAACTTGCAGGGTGAGGTGGGGTTGTGGAGGGCAGTAATTAATCCTAACACATTGGGTGGCAGTCTGCAAATTCCCCGCTTCATTTTGGACATACGGGTGGGAGAAAGGAGCATTTAAAGATGTCATTAACCTCGTTCGACATCTTAAAGCCGCAGCATATCAGTTTTGTGTTATTGATGAATTGTCAAATATGGCACAGAGCGACACAAATTGGACTGAAAAGGTAGGCTTATGTCAGGAGAGAGTAAAACGGACTTGTCTAGCGTGGCATAGACTGGATAGTTGACTTATATCATCAATATTATGTAAGAAAAAAAGTAGCTTTCTTACAATTGTGCCATTTTGAAAATGCACAAACGTGCTGCATTTTTACATTTGTAGGTCGCACTTTACATTACGGCAGGTAATTATTTGGTAATACATTTTTTTTTTGTTTGTTTGTTTTAAAGATTGAATGCCATTGCACATATTTGGTTTATATTTGCAATCTCTTCTTGAGTTAATTAACTGCCTATAGAGAGTTCAGACACATTTAACCCAATGCCCAAAACAAGAACAGAATGCAGGCTGACATAGCCGACAAAAAACAAAAACAAAAGGAGTGGGGTGGGGTGAGGGGTGGCAATGCTGAATCAATTGCAAAAAAAAAAAAAAGAAAAAAAGAAAAAGAAACAAGCAAAAATTACTTTCTTGGGGCACTACATAGCTCTCTATCTGCAGCGTTATGATAAAATTTGTCTTTTGTAACAGAGGAAACAAACTCTACATTGTATGCACTCACAAAGGGCCAAGCCAGAAAGAAAAGGAAACAACTGAACCTTAATTGGAACTGTTGGCTGATTTGCATTGCATGCTCATCGGTAATCGTGCCTTAAATGGAAGCTGAAATTCTTATTGCAATTAGTGATTACTTGAAGAGGGATATGGCCTCTGAATGATTGTTAATTACTGGATCAGGAATAGTACATTAATTCACTGCAGAGGTTTTAATGCAGTGCAATGATGGGAACCCACTCTTCCATCAATATTGTGCTGGTTGTCACACATAATGAAGTTCATAATACAAGCCTACTCCCACACTGCTCCCCTTTTCCAACCACTTAAAAGTGCTCTCTAAGCAAAATTCCAAACAGTGATTATGTAAAACTAATTCAATGGAATATAAAAAAGGTGCAGATTATTGACATATTTGTATTAGGATTGCATATGGATGCATGGACAGCAGGTCATGGTCTCTTATTTGCCCACTAAGCTACAGTGTCTCCTATGAATGAAGAAATGTGCATCATCAGTTACTCTGTCTTCAAAAAGGTAGAAAAAAATCACAGCATGCATTATAATGCACAAACTCACTGGTATATCCCTCATTGCAACCATTCAGTCTATGGACTAGGTGCAAAAAAAAAAAAAATCATATTGGGATTGTCAACCTAGGTCAGTGTGTATTATTCATGCTCAGTGGCACTTCTATGGAAGGTCTGAGCTGCTGGCTATAACTCTGCAGGAGAAAGGACACGTTTGCACAGACAACAGCAAGAGCTTCAAAAAGAATGGCTAATGCTCCTGTCCCACATTCAATACACTGACAGATACTCTGACAAGACGGGGGAAGAAAAAAGCTCTCAGATTTGCGCATGCACAGCCTGTCACGCACATGTGTACACATGCACACACACTCGCCTGGGTGTTAGAATATTCTCACAGAATGGAGGTGGCATTGCAAATGGGAGAAAGACATTAATAAGTTGGGGGATGTGGAACAACAGAAAGTTGCGTAAGCTTTCATTAAATAAATATAAGTGGTTATTTATAGAAGAGTGCCGAGCTTCTTATTCAGTTTTATGTGATAAGATTGAAACTTAAGGGTTCCCTATTAAATCATCATTGTAGATTGATATACGCTACTTTAAAACCTCTTATTTCCATAATCGCAGAGACTATGTCATCTCTTCTGTGGTATGTCACAGCTATGCTCTTTACCAGAGACACTCAAATACACAAACATCATCTCCCATGAGACATGTTAGTGAGGTAGAGAAATCCAGTTTGTCACCTAATAAAAACAATCCACTCAAAACAGATGGCTTTGTTCAAACAACCCCCAACACATTAAAAGCTGGAGCTGAGTTGCAGCTTTGGCAAATCAGACACATAATAACCCCTCCCAAACAGGAAATATAGAAATATTGAATTGTGCCACTGTCAGTGTAAGACCATTCACCATTCACCATGAAAAAAAAAGGAAAAAGACAGAAGAACAGTAGGAGGGGGGTGAAAAACACTGAACACCCCTGTCAGATATTCTGAACATCTGGGCAGAGGTTGTCAAAAGCCTCAGCAACATAATCCAGAGGCTTTGCTTCTAATAAGACTTCATTTTCCTCATTGCTCATTCATCACATGTTCATGTGTATATAAAAAAAATATGAGACCAATTTGTGTGTGACCAGTTAAATAAATAAAAACACACACAAGCAAAAAATCTCAAATTCGGATTTGTTTGACGTGTTTGTTTTCCTCCCAACATCTGAAAAAAAAAGAAAAAAATAAAGGAAAAAACATAGATAAGTCATTCTAATTGTACAGGCTTACGCTGTTTGGTAGTCAGCACAGTCTATTTGCAAAAAGTTAATTATCTGATAGGATAGGCAGTGGCAGCCGCTAACACAGAAAGCCATTTGTTCCTTCTGTTATCCACAAGGCAATGGAACAATTCATTAAATGGCAGGGCTGAAGCAAAACGGGCAATAGTTATCACGTTAAAGCTGCACAGGCTTGAAAAGATGTGAAAAATGGCAAACGTGATAAACACTCTTTGACCATGTCAAATTGCTGCCAGTGTAATGACATGTGTATATAGCAGGAAACATTACTGTGTGGGATTCTGATCCTTCTACCAAATCCATGATGTATGTTAGATTGACTGAAAATATCACTATGCAACAGGAAGGTGACAATCTCAAACACTGCGGGCTTTCCACTACATCTAGCAGACATCAAATGTTAAGGATGGGAAAAGTGGAATGGAAAATCAAATGAGCAACATATCCAACAGACTTCAACCATGAGAGAATTAC
The DNA here is from genome assembly GCA_037177335.1 of Kiunga ballochi. Classification (NCBI taxonomy): domain Eukaryota; kingdom Metazoa; phylum Chordata; class Actinopteri; order Atheriniformes; family Pseudomugilidae; genus Kiunga; species Kiunga ballochi. The sequence continues at coordinate 6,709,622 of JBAMIG010000005.1, forward strand.
ACTATGCTTGGGCCTGTCCCATTTCTTTACAGCATAAACTTCACATAATGGTCTTTGCCTTTAACCACAGAGCGGAAAGGCTCGCCTCATACTGGTCTCCATGGGAGCAGAGATGGATTATGCAGCAAATCATTCCATGTATTTGACATTGTATATTTAAACAGACTCTAATTTTATGGATAAGCAGTGCCAAGTCATTTCCTATGGATGGCAGTTGTCAGCACATGGAAAGTGACACATTGTCTGCTCTGTGTTTTCTCAGGCATTAACAGGAAAACTTGCTCTGGTCCAAGCAAGGCAGCAGGCTTTCTTTGAGCTGTTCAGTGATGCTGTAAATGCTACTTTAAGAAAATATAAATACGAACAAAGTGTTTGAAATGGTTGATTTCTTTAAATTGTGGGAGAAAATATAACAATCATATAATGTGGAAGTAAGATTGCAGCATACTTTAGAAGAAAAAGCAAAGAGCTTCTCTTCAAACTGTGTCCTAGAATAAGCTGCAGTTAGTTCATATCTAAGACCAATAACCTATTAAAAGAGAAAGAACATGAAGGGATGGTATTGCAAATAGTCACTCAAGAACCAAAGTGACCTTTCACAGGCCACTAATTTTATGCAGCAGTGAGAGAAAACCATTGTGTATAAAAGGGAGGAAGATAAATGATAGTAATTTAAAGGATTTTTGATGCTTTGCTTTTCTTATTTGAAGCTTGAACTCAGCATGAGCTGCCAGAATCCACGTGCATACTGTAAAAACTGTCCCTATCAGACCATTTTATACGGTGTTTTACATATACGAGGCAGTCTATGTGCATAAAACTGTTACTGAACCATTAAAACACACAAGAATAAAGAGACACATTAAGAAGAGCAATGAAAACATACCTCCAATAGTGTGACCTTTTATAATAGTATCATAGAGCTGCAGCACATATGCCAGAACGCCATTTAATTATCCAGAATTATTCTATTTAAATGATCCCTAAAACCCCTCTTTTTATACATTTTGCTCCTTTAGTGCACAGCACCCTCCTTAACAGACTGGCATCTCTCGGTGTCTCTCATACACCTCTTACCTGGTTCACTTCATATCTGTCTGACCGCACACAGTTAATTCATATCAAGAATCACTCATCACAATCATTCCCC